>CM053791.1:715528934-715758934 GCA_028749045.1 Cupressus sempervirens | reverse complement strand
ATAACTTTTATCTTCAAATTTAATTATTTTATTTAATTAATTTCCCCAATTAATTAAATTAAATTAATATTAAAATATCATATTAATTTTCCATTAAATTAAACCACTAATTAAATATTTTAATTATGCTTAATTAATAAAAAATACACTAAAGACTCATAAAGCAAAATACGAAAAATCCACTATAGCAAAACACATACAAAATCAAACCAAAAAGGGTTAATATCACAAATTATGTCATCTGATGCATTCAGAGGGTACTCAACTCAAATACTTGTCCTAATTTTTAATTAGGACAAATGGCTTAAAGGGTTGGGATTTGGACTTGAGAATTTATCTCCCCTCTTACCATTGAGATAATGTGATAGGGTATGCTCATCTTGACAATTCAAGGAAGTCGATACCCGGTACCTGCAACCTGCATAAAAATCATGCATGTACAAGCACAATATATACTAAACTAAATAGGCAATGGAAGGAAGTGCTGCATCATGTAGATCTCGACCAGCAGGTGACTACGACTCCCTTCTTTAACCACATCAAAAATATCATACAGAAAGGAAAAAAATACGCACACCATACACATGCAAGTATGGGGTAAGTACCCATAAAAAAACACATGTAATAATAAATCAATTAACTAATCATCTTCAATAGCTGAAATCATTGAATAATTATCATATATACATGAACTATAAAGTGCCAAGTAATCTCAACATATATCAGCTGAATCCATAACACAATATCTAATAGTCTCAAAACAATGATGTTAACCATCAACATAAAATTAGCCCTAAAAGAGTTTGACAATGATAACAAAAATGCGACCTAGGGGCAGGCACTACAAATATGAACTATGATATAAATCACATCATAGCTCTAACCATAATAGTAAGTATAATCCTAATCCTAAAGTCTAAAATATAATTTTAATCTTAACCTGACAATAACCTTGATCAAAAATTTAGCTCTACTGATGACCATTGCATAAACCCTAACATGTTATAAACTTATTCACACACAATATTAATTAATATATACCAGAAACTATAAGCAAATATAATGAACATTGATAAATATTAAAAAATTAAAAAATAGTACAATCTTTAAGTTAAATATACTTATGAAATATTTAAATATTTAAATCTAGATAATTAAACAAGATAATTAAATAAGTTGTGTGCTTCCATAGTTTTATTAAAAAATAGACTAAATATCACTCATTCCACCATTTTTTAAAACAATACTTCAAAAATATAATTAAAAATAAATTGCACTTATAAAAATTAATTATATTATTCTTATCTTATACTAGATTAAAAAATTAAACTAATATTTAATTCATTATATATTATATTATCTTTTATTATACTATATTTAATAATATATAATTTATACAAATAGAAAATATATAATATATAATATTATTTTCAAAATATTTAAATCTAATAACATTTTTATGAAATTATTATTTTTACATGGTTCATTATATTTTTTTAATTATTTAGTTTTCTATAAAATAAAAACTAAGAAAATTCATTAAATTCATTAAATAAGGTGAGACTCTTAAAAAATAATTTAATCATATATATAAATTGGTCAAAACAAAATCAAATAAAAATATCTATGGAAATATTTTAACCTATCTTTATTTATTTTTTAAAGGAGTGAATTTTAGTTGGTCGCCATTTAAATTAGTTGATTTGAATAGATTTGCACAAATTTGAACACTACAAGTATTAGTCTACAATTTGTAAGATAAAATAGTATAGATCAAGTATTATTAAAAGCACCTCTCCTTAAGATTGCGTTTAAGAAAACTTTTAGTAGATTGCCATGAATGCAGTAAAACTTTTAGTAGATTGTCACGAATGCAGTAACAATCGAAATAGTTATTAACCGCGGCAAAAATAAAAATAGATCAATCGAGAATGGAGGAAGATGACAAAATGCATCTAATGGGTCAGTGTTAAAAAGGAATTGTGTAACTGAAAAATGCATTGAACATGCCTATTTTGAGGGAATAAAATAAACGGTCTGGATTATTTCAATCATCTTGAACTTTTTATAAGAGAATATTGAACATTGATTTTGAAATGAAGTTTTGAGACAAAAGGGATTCCTTCGGCCTAATAATATGGAACTATTTTTTACTTGTGATCTCCTTGATTTTAGGGAAAATAGTCATCCTTGATTTTAGCCACAATCACCTCCTTGATTTTAGCCACAATCACCTCCTTGATTTTAGCCACAATCTCCTCCTTGATTTTAGCCACAAATAAATAATATAGAATTTTGCTTTACACATAGTTATCCTTACATAGTTGAAATGTCTCCTTCACATGAAATATTTATTTCCTTGGCACAATAAATATTAGTAAATATAATCAAATATTATTTAAATATTTTATCTAATAACTAAAATAACTATTACTTATGTATATTGAAACATATGCAACATAAAGTAGGAAAATGATATAGAAGTGGAATATAAAAATATAAATGAAGGAATGTGAGAGAGAGAAAATCGCAAACTGCGTGCTGAGTGCATGATATGCATATGTGGTTAGATGAACTAGTGAAAATCATAAAGGATGTTGCACATATGGTAACTAGATACCCTGTCATGAAAAAAGTTAAAACCATTCAGATGGCTCCAAAAAATGAAATTGAGGATAACACATAGGTACAATGGGATATAAGAGGTTAAAAGGTGGACACTATTATAGATTTAGAGATTAAATTTAGTGTGTATGTGGTGGCACATAAGATATTTCAATCAAGCAGATTGAATAGTGTTCTATGTATGGTTATTGATATTGGATAAAACATTGTTAAGAGAGGTCACAAATATGATATAGGTGAGCTTCAGCTAAAGAACTGTTAGATAACTTGAAAACCATCTGAGTTGCAAGAGCAAATACTTGTAAGTTTGGCTCACTTTTGGTATGTATTTTCTTTTACATTAAAATTTATTTCCCATCGGTTAGTCAGGTCAATTGGAAATCAAATACTCCAGTCATTTATCAAATCAATGAATACATTCAAGTATTAAGAGATAACTTTGAGAGTTTTATGGATGACTATTTTGAAATTTTGAAGATCAAGATGAACCAAAGGTTCAATATTGATCCCCCGACTCTAGTTGAGAAGTATCTTAATGATATATATTTTCTTCTAGATATTGAAAATGCACTTTTCAAAGCTATTTTACTAAGATTTGAATGGTTAGAACCATTGGACTATGAAGTGAATATTGATCAGGCAACTAAGGTCATTAAAGCATTGTTAAAAGAACCTATGGATAAAGAGGCTGAAAGATTTGGTACTCATGAGGGAACAAAGACGAGATAAAAACTGATATTGTTGTTACTAAAGTTGAGAAGAAATCCAAGAAAATGTTGAGTGCATTAGAAAGTACATTCATTTGTGATGAAACTAATAGACCCTTAATGAGCATCATAGGTAAAGGAGAAGATGAATAAGCAAAAGAATGAAAAGGAAAAGCAATAGTCATTGCTAAGCCACAATCATCAAAAGGAAAGAAAAGGCTAGTTGCTACCACTGCAAGGCCCAAAGCTACAAGATCCCAAACCTGAGCACCTAAAGAAGCTACACCAGTGAAGATGGGTGTTGTCCAAATAGAAAATCCTACAACACCACAAGTGAAAACATATTTGAAGAGGAAGCAGGTAACCAAGTCATCTAGAAAAGAGGCCAAGACATCTACAAAGAAGAGAAGGGGACTCATACTTAACGATGATAATGAAGATGTTGATGATAGTGAAAGAACAAAGTCTAGTGAGGTAAGTCATACCCAAGATGTTTCATGCAAATGGACCAAAATATAGATGAGATTGTTCAAGAACTTAGTCAGAATAATGTCCTAGCAACAATTAAATATTATAAATAAGAAATAATGAGTGGGGAAGACAAGAAGAGAATAGAAGATGCAATGATTGTCATGATGACAAAATTTAAGTATGCACTACTTGAAATTGGTGACCAAATTTGTGATGAAATTTATAAGAGGATTCATAGTTGGTGGAAATATACTTTGAGAACTAAGAAAGAGATGAGAAATAGAACATTGGAAAATCCCATGCCCGAATTTAGTTTTGTGGAGATTAGTGAAGCTTTAAGAAATACAAGAACCGATTTGTGCAGAACATAGAGCTATTTATGTTTTGTCTAATAGCTTGAAACTTTTTGGTGAAGATTTTGACATGATATGGACACAAATTTTCAATATTAAGGATCTTAATGAAACAATTGATTTAGGTGAAACACAAACCAAACAAGATGTTGAACCTAAAAGTAAACAAGATTAGTTTGACACTATCACCCCACAAGACTTTTTTTGTTCCATACATTAAATGGTAGGAAACATTATTGGAAATAAAGAAAGTGTGACAATTGAAGATCTAACATATATAGCGGAAATCGAGCCACATAAGAAATATGAATATATAATTGTAACTATAACAACTGAGTCTTACATGCACATATATCTAGATTTCAGCAAGTCATTTAATAAATCAGATATTTTCTAAAACTAAAGGAACAAGATTCTAATGATATACTAGTTATCTCCTTACATATAATGTTGGCAGATACCACAATTCAAACTAAGGGAAAACAACTGCATGAGAATATTAAGCAACAAGCACAAAGAGGAAATATAGGTAATACTGGAGATGTGAACATTGGAACTAAACATGCTTAAATTAGAGGAGAATATATGGAGCATAATATAGAGATTTCTTCTTTACGTGATCTTGCACTAGCCTGAAGACCTTTGAGTGAGGGAATAATTGGGAATGGCCAAATAATTATTGCAAAAGAGCCAAGAACTAGAGATTTCTCTTTAATGAGAAATTTATCAATTTTTTCCATTGATCATATATTCTTAAAAATAATAGTTTTGAAATTACTAAAGTCAAAGTAGAGGAGATACTAAGTGTTGAGGAAGAAAAAATTTGAGAAAAAGGCACAACACTGAGCATGACACTTATACCTTTTTTGCCACAATTATCCATAGGTGAGCAAGTCAAACAAGAGGAAGCTTCACAAATATAAACAATCATGACATTGAAATTTTTGAAAATTCAAATTTCATTCTCCAATCTCACTGAGCACCAGCAGAGGCAAAAAGCTAAAGAGGAAGAAGGACTCGCATTGATTTTAGTCAAACTCAGTAGCTTTGGTAGAAGAAATCATTATATCAAGTTGGGATCCAAATATCTTGGATGATGACCAAATGGATATTTCTATAGAGCTATGTAAAAGGAAGAAGGAGAAAGAAAGGTTGATAAGAGAGCATAAGAATAAGAAAGTCCTTCATGATGTAAAGGATATACTACTTGAGACAATGACATGAATTGATCTAAATGAGAAAGACCCTATTTTGGATTAACTTATTTAAATTGTTGATAAACTCAATGATCCAAAATATTGATACACATTCATTATTGATGAAGATAAGTGAGAAGAAATTTGAAAATAAAGTGTTGGAGAAATATTCAATTGAGATTGCTATTGAGCAAGTGGGCTTATCCACTATTGTTATAGCATTGGAAGCTGCATTTCAAAATATTTTATCATTATTTCAAAGATTATGTGATATTTCATTTATTACAAGACACTTCAAAGATAAACTGAGGAAAATTGATGAAGATATGAAGTCCAGTGTAGCTGAATTGAGAAAAGACCTGAGTACATCTTCATTGCACTATACCTAATTTGGATTCTTCACAGAACATCAACATGAATTTTTACTGGAGGAGAGCACTCTAAGAGAAGAAATTATTGAGGCTTAATCTATCCTACTACCTCATATAGAGGTTATTCAAACACATATAAGAGATTCCAAAGCTCTCATATCCACCTTGAGCCTTTCCATTATTGATCATATGATTGATCTTGCAGCCAAGTGGAAGATTGAAAAGAAGAGTTTAGAATTGATACAATCAAATTAGGATAATACTCTGGAGATAATATTGAAAAATCACAAAGATTTCTTGGAACATTTTGGATTATCCCTGAAGTAATAATTTTCCTATGTTGAGAATGTTAGAAATAGGGATTACTAAGAGGGGGGTGAATCAGTAATCTACAAACTTTAGTAGCCAACTAGATATTATTACTTACTTTAAACCATGCATAACAAAGAAATAAAGTAATGTTCAATAGTAACAGTAACAATACACAAAGATAACTCATGACACCATATTTTGTTAACTAGGGAAACCCTGGCCAAGGGAAAACCCCAATGGGTATGATATCCACTAGATAATATACTGATATATATGTTCCTTGTTAGAGGATGGACCCTATGTAATGCCCCGCCAAGGGATCCAAAAGAATTAACCTAAAATTTTACAAAGTTTTCCAAACAAATTTTTTTTTTAATCATGAAAGATAAACCATTCATATCAAACACATAGTAGTGGAAGCAATAACGTACATACAACTAAAAGTATACATAACAAGTTACACTCCTTAAGGATCCCAAGACATTGAGTCACATTTAATCTAACTAGTACTAAGTCTAACAACTACCACATCCACATGAAAGAATAATTAATGAAGTCCAATATCCATAATATACTTTTTTTTTTTTAATGCCTCTTGGTAATTAAATTCAGAATGCTCAATCATCCACTATACATGTCACAAGGTATGAAAGGGTTAAAGAATATACATATGTAAAAATAAAGATACATCATCCTCATCAAATCTATGATACGAAGTAAAATAAAGTAAATAAAACCATTAACATAAATGATACATCCATCCATCAATAAAGATATAACAACCATCATAAAAGATAACCATCCATCATAAAACACAACTAACTAAGTGCGCAGTTCCTCCCAACTTCCAATAGCATCATTAGACCATCGTGGGACCATCGTGGGCCCTAGCCATCTTTTGTGTGTTACATCCCAAGCCATTGAAGAGATCATCGGTATTATCATAATAGGAATGTCACTCCTAAAACATGCTACTACATATGCATAAAGAAATCTAACATGCAAGAATAAAGCATAAGATGTTCCTACAAAGTAGATAACATCATTTATCACATGCTAATCATCAATATAAAGAAACATGCCAGTAATTACATCCATCATAAGATATAACATCCATCATAATGATCGAAGAGCATAATGAAGATAAATGCCAACAAAGAATGTTCCAGCCATGGTGTCTACAAATGGATCTCAAATGATAAGAGTGAAAAAGCACTACCACTTGACCACATGGGACCTAAATGGCCCACTCCCATCATGCTGAGGAGATAGTGTCAAGTCCCAAATAAGAACACATGATGACAAATCACATAACACGAGTACTCTCTAAGTCCAGGAATCCTAAAAGTACACTAACTCAAGGTTCTAACATAGAGATCGACATCTAAACCCAAAGGCACAACAAAGACATGTAGGAAACCTACTATGTAAGCAAGAAAGTTTCATCACACGGATCACGCTAGAGTTACCTTGGTAGTCTCTCAATAGACCCCAGCCTCCTAGTGATCCCTATGCAGCCACCAATATCCTCTCGTACTGATGAGGCATACTACAGAATGCAAGGTCGAAACCAAGTGTTCTCTCTACTCCCATCCTAGTCTATACTAGCACTCGAGGCATAGGCGAGAACACACAATTATCTTATTATGTTCATTTTAATCCCCATTTAATGTAAATATTTTCACTTATTAAATAACTTACAATGAGTTACCCTGGTAGCCACTTAGGGCCTCGGCCCCCATTGCAAGCCACTTCCTGATACTACAAGTAGATAACCTACCCTAGGCTCAAGAAATCACAAATCACAAAATCACCTCAGCCCTATACAAGCAACTAGAAAGCATCATAAAGATAATCAAAATAATCACATCAATTCTCCACAAGCAACTAAAAGCATCAAATGATAATCATGATCACAACAGTTCTCTATAGGCAACTGAAGGCATCAATGATAATCACAATATCCATTGGTCCTCATCGAGCAACCATAAAGTATCCCAAAATAAACCACAATATCCATATCAATGGTAAATCACAATATCTGTTGGTTCTCAACAAGCAACCAAAAAGCATCTCAAAATAAATAATATTGATCAAAGACTCCAAAATGGTCAAGTCCAAAACATGTCACAACATGACATCATCAAGAATAAATCAACACTTCAATCCCATCAAGGCAACTGGAAAGTAATCCGAGTATAACTGATTGATGACTCAAAAATGGTTAAGTATCTCATATACATACACCTTAGCTTCACACAAGAAGACTGGAAAGTAATAACAATCAATAAACCACACACATCATAGAGCATTCCATCACATTACTATGGTTGGGTTTTATAAAGATTGAGATCAAATAACATTAGCATGACATCACATCTCATAACCCCCGAGCCTCTAGTAAACATCCTATGATTGGTCAACAATCTAGTCAACCCTAAAAAACCCCAAAACAGAAACATCATAGAGGAACAAGATACAAACACATATTTTAGTGAGGTTTCAATTTTCATTTCAAGTATATTTCAATTGTATAAGATTCTTCATTTAATCTCCAAGTCAACCCATTTATCTCTTCAAATTAAACATAGAATTATCCCTCCATTATTTTAAAACAATTTTCTAAAATTGTTAGAACATAATTATTTACTTATTTAAATCATTGAACTAGTTCCCATTGACTTTTAAATAAAATCATTCACATTATTTCACTAAAAATCAATGTTACTAATAATTCTAAGAAGCGTCTCCCATTATTCAAATTATTAGAATAATACTTATCAATTAAATAATTTACAATTTCTTTAAAACACTTCAAGGACAATCATTTATTTAAAATAATCTTCATGGATTTTAAGTAAAATCAATCTTATTAATAATTCAATTATTTAATTCACTAAACACTTATTAATATCTCTTTTCATTTAATTTTCCCTCATTTAAAAATTCATTTACTTAAATTGACTAATAATTAATTACACTTCTACTATTAAATAATCTTAATTAAATTTAATTTAATTAGAATAGTTAATAAATCATATAAAACTAATGCATAATAATAAGATTCTACTTTAATTCGAACCCAAACCCGAATCAATTTCCAAATCTTGATTCTATTAAGGGAAGATTGCAATAATATTTTTTATTCCCATAACTAGATGAAACAATATGCATGCCTGAATTCCAAATTACAAAATTGAAGTCATTCATAGAGAATTATTCAGACACACATAACAGACACAATGAAAATAGAAAGAGAAAGAGCGTAATAAAATATGCGAAATAATCATGAGTGCCTACCTAGACACTAATGCTAATTTGCTACGCCTCAAAAAATTGTAGAGAAGCTCCTCCTCTTAGAACCTTCTCCTTTCTGAACATTCCTTCCTTCTCCAACATTTTCAATTCCTCCAAGAACCGAAACCCCACCCCTTGGCCCCCCCCCAAGTGACTAGGAGTGCTTGTAGAAGCATATGAGGTTCATACACTCTAGGAGAGCCTATTTATAAAGGCCTCTAAGATGCATCTGTGTATGTGAAAATGCGACCTAAGCTAACACACACACTTCAACACGGTCTTTATTTGCGGATTCATCTCGGAATGAACATTAGATTGTTCATCCAAAAATCAGCCAGCAAGGCAACCTGTTGCCTTCTATCTAAAGGGAATTTCTTATTAGATATCCTCAGATTTGAAGTGTTAAGCAACCAGACCCTCTATGAACGAAAGATTTGAAAGAGAATGTGACTAATCTATATAAGAATGCAGATTAATCTAGAATGGAGTATGCACGTTTAATCTAAGAACATGTAAAAGAAAGCTATGCTAAAATGTATGCATATTAAATCTATATGAGAATTAAACTAACAATGAAAATCTTATGAAAATAAGGAGCTCAAATGAATGCACGATCTAGCAACAATTCGATGCAAATTCTCATTCAACCTCCTTCAAAATAAAGAGATGAGGGCCTCTTAAATAGACTTTCCTGGAATCCATCAACGGTTGAGATCGATTTCAATCAACAGTCAGGATTAAAGGTGAAGTTCAGTTATAAAGGAAGATTCCCAAATTAAAGGGAGTTAACTGATTTAATTTGAGTAGAATAAGGAGTTAACTGATTTAATTTGAGCAGAATAGGGAGTTAACTAATTTAATTCCTTTTTGATCAATAGTGAACTGGAAATTTTCCTTTTTGAACTAAAGAGAGATTTTGGTGAGATATTTAATTTAATAAAATAAAATATACTCTCATAATTACCTTTTCTATTTAATTAACTAATCCTTTAATTAATTATAGACACTTTTCTTATTTAATTAAATAACTTCATTTAATTAATTAGGAATGGCTTCCCATTTAATTAAATAACTTTGTTTAATTAATTAGAAGTAAGTACTCCATTTAATTAAATAATTTTGTTTAATTAATTAAAATAGGCACATTTATTAAATTAAATAAATTTAATTCCATAGTACATTAGCCTTAGGATATAATTTAATTTAATTAAAGTATAAATACTTAGTAATTAAATAAAATATTAATCAATAGGTTTAATTTGACTAATATGAGTAAATACTATAGGAATTAAATAATTAGCATGATGAATGCAGATTAGGGTTTTCTGCATCTGACAATTAAGTCAAGTAGCGAGTAGCCAAATAAGAATTTGCCTAATGGAATAGGATTTTAGGATTGGTCAGAAATAGACCAGAATTGGTATCATGGCAATGAGCCAATTTTGGGGTATTACATTTTGCCCCTCTTTGAATGAATGTGCAAGTAGCACATTCAATTAAAAGAAAATCAGAAAGTATGATGTGAACATGAGATTGATTTCGAAGTTGATTACACGGAGACCAATTGATAAGCTTTTAAGGATTATCTCTAGAACAGAGCTTAATCCCAAGGAATCCAAGTAGAGCACTTAGATACCTAAGATCGATACTATTTAAAAGACTATCTCTAGAATGAAGCGTAATCTTTAAGGATCTAGACAGAATGTCTAGATACCTGAAATTGATAAGCATTTAGAAGATTATCTCTAGAACAGAGTTTAATCTTCAAGGATCCAGATAGAACACCTAGATACCTAAAATTGATAAGCATTTAGAAGATAATCTCTAGAACAGAGTTTAATCTTCAAGGATCCAAATAGAACACCTAGATACCTAAAATTGAAAGCATTTAGAAAACTATCTCCAAAATGAAGCTTAACCTTCAAGGATCCAGATAGAACACCTAGATACCTAAGATTGAAAAAAAAAAAAGATAACAAGGTCCAATCATGAGTCGTAGAATCATCCCAGAATGGGGCTTGATCCTCAGGAGTTGGGGTTTAGACTGTCCCAATACCTATCCATCAAACTCTAAGAAGAGTTGTTATAGGGTTGATCACTTGATGAAAAGATAAGATAGGTAGCAAAGATGCCAGATAGAAGGGAACAAGATACCCCCAATGATGAGATGCCCCAAGTGATAAGGACATAAGATGGGAACTAGATGCTCCAAGCAATAGGTATTTAATGATGTTTAATCATCCTGCCCCCTCGGGAGCGAAATCAAAACATGACACAACAAAAATATGATTTGCAGTAGTATATCATAAGATATAGGAAAAATCTAAGATTCAGCAGAATATAGAAGAGACCAGAACGATCGAAAGATTCAGGGTTTATTTGAAATGATTGCGAAGATGCAAAGACCAAGTTTGACTAGACATTGACCAGATTTAGCCATAGTTGACTTGAGTTGACTATTTTCAAAATGAATTTTGAAAATATGAAGAATTTAAAGTTGAAAGGATTCCAAGAATCAAAAATTATCAGAAAGATTTGGACTGCACAAGCATTCGATCGCGTCGGTCCCTAAAATTTTATAAATGCATTTTCAAGGCTCTTAGGTGTGTCAGATTTCAAATTTGATCCTGAAAATAGATCTAGAATGATCCAATTAGCCAGGGGTGTGATTTTTGCACAAATTTGAGTGCTTTGAAAAATTTGGGTCAACAGCTATATAAGGGATCAAGGGGTCATTTTCAATTCATTTGTGCTTTTTGTCTTTTATTGATTTGAGCTCTAAGAGAGACATGGTAGTCAGCGTGAGACATCATCGATTCGAGCGCTTCAAACATCATGGCCGCCCAGTAGACTATGGACCATCGATGAGTCAGGGAATCCCTTCCTTCATACTTTTGTTTTCACACATTTTGAGGTCATTTATTACACATTTTAGCATGTTTTAGGATTGTCAATTCGGTCTTCGCGCGAGGCCTATCTCTTCTCGCATGAAGATCTTCTTTCTTTGCACGAAGAAATAGGGTGTGCTGTTCCTTAGTGCATGGTCATAGGATCTTCGCTCAGGATGCAATTGGTTTCGCACGAAGATTTAGATTCTTCGTGCAAGGCAATTCGTTTCTCATGCAAGAATCTCTTTTCTTGCGCGAACAAATCTTTTTTCACGCAAGAAGCTCTTTTTTCGCACAATGGCGAGTTTTTTTGTGCGAAGAATGAAAGATTTCACATGAAACTGGAGAGCTTCGCGTGAGATTTCACAAATCTCATGTGAAATTTCATGATAGTTTTGTTTAAAATTTTAATTTTTGTACTCAAAAATTTCTTTTTAATTGGTTTTGGTGCATCGTTTTGACTTGATACTAATTGTTTCGTTTGTTGTTTGTGCATGTAGGAGGTCTTTGGTGACGTTTCATTCAGATCACACTATCCACTATATGGAGAGTTATTGCAAAGTCTTGATGATGCAGATCGGGCTCACATTGCCCGATTGGTTTTGTCCTCTCTATGCAAGATTCCAATCACGGCTTACTCACAACTTTGGTGGAGCATTTCCATTCGGAGACAAACACCTTCCACTTGTCGATGGGAGAGATGACCATCACTCTGAAGGACATCTAGAGGATTCTAAGGATTCTTTTCATAGTGCCTAGGTCATCTATGATATAGTGCCCCGACTAGGGACAGAGGCATTATCTGTTGTGTTCGAGAGAGAGTTACCAAGGGGTAGAGCCATCAGCTAGGATGAGCTAATGCATACCTATGGACCGACACACAGGCTGGCATCCATGCTGGGTATATTTTTGAGCTACTTCTTATGTCCTGACAGAGGATAGCATGGGTTGGAGTGTGGATGGGGTGCCATATTTCGCAGGATGTTGGAGGCACCAAAGATCTTTGGGTGGGGTCAGTGCATGTTGGCCCACCTTTTCCATGAGATGCACGAGGTCATCTTCCATGAGAAGAAGACCATGGTAGCGGGGGTATATGTTTTATAGATCTAGGCCTGGGAGCATCTTCCCATATGTTGGTCAATTTTTGAGGATGCCAGAGAGCCCATGGAGCCATACATATGCAGATATTGAGGGCATACTACCTAGGCCCACCTGGGTAACACTGAGCACTGGCAGATGCATCTTGATGACCTAGTGTCTGTTGTATGGCAACCCTGGAGAGAGATAGAGGACTGGGATGATGCTCTCAGAGAGCTGCCATGGATGTTTAGTTCTCGACCTCTGGTGGACAGGATGACATCATTTATAGAGAGATTTTCTATTTTACGAGTGTGGTAGCAGTATGGCCATCCCCAGGACATTTCACATGAGTACTATACCTATGTTAGGGTGCAAGAGGATGTTGAGTGGGGATGGCCACCACGAATGGATCCAAGGTGATCCATGATAGATATCTACAGTCTAGCTGCATTTTAGTGGGACTACCTGCCAAAGGTAGTAGATGCAGGGATGATGCCTACATATCAAGCATTTTTGATCGGCCATCCATTCCCATGCTTCATAGATCCACTAGGGATGGCAAGGTAGGTACAAAGATAGGTGCCCTATCAGTAGCAGGCATAGCCATAGCCACCAAGTCAGCCACAGATTCTACTACAAGTCCAGCACCGAGTACAGAAGATGCATATTCCTCCTCATTAGATGGGATCAGACCCAGGTGTCGGGGGCAGTGGGATAGGACACAGTCAATGAAGGAGGCAGAGGATAGAGGATTAGGCCCCTGAGTAGGAGATACCATAGCAGCAAGCACCACCATAGTGGCAGGCACTAGAGATGCTCGATGAGGACATGCTAGATCAGTTGGTAGGTGGGGTGCAGGACATGGTACGACAGTACCGGGAGCAGGTTCATGTGACCTCCTGATAGTTGGGAGAGTTGCAGATTGTAGTAGTAGTCCAAGATGCGCAGCTAGTGGAGAGACAGTGGGAGATAGATCGACAGAGGGAGGGTGTGGAGACTACAGAGCGGAGGTTGGAGTTGGCACAGGATGAGATTCGCTTTCAGTCAGCTAGGGCCGCCTATTATTATGCTGCATATACCAGTGCAGTAGTGGATGAGACATTGCAAGTTCAGCGCTTCTCTCAGTACGCACGAGAGTCTGGGGGTGCATGACCTCCTATCAGGTTAGATATGCCACCGCTGCCTCTGCCACCTACTGTCCCTGCTCCTCCTAGAGGTGAGGGTTCGGGACAGATTTAGATGCTCTATGCCTTTTTTTTTTTATCCCTGGCTATGTATCAATTGGTGTGCCAGCACAACATGTATCATTTTTGATCGATTGCACTCGAGTAGTGCCCTTTTTTTGTACTGACCCATTCTTTTAATAGATATACATGTATGAGATCTTGAGCTGAGTATTCCTATGTACATGTCATTTTCTATTTTGTTTTACTTTGATGTACATGAGATGTATGTTGTACTTAGATAGAATGCATATGTATGAACTAACATCTCACATAGTGTTGCATGTTTTTGCTTGACAATTATAGGTTATTTTATTGAGGAGCATGAATCAATGAACCAAATGCTTGTACAACTGTGGAGGAATCTGATGCATGTAGAGTATGAACAAAATGACCATCGAATTGCATACTTATGCAAATGGAGTATGTAATGCAAGACTGTTAAATGCAACCCTAGATCTGGTTACCAAGCCTCAATATTTAATCATCACTGGATATAAAATAGAGCTCGTATGTTATACAATTCCGACTGACATTGCAATCATAGAAATATGAATATAACATACGTTATTGGTTTGTTAGGATTAAATGTAAGCATTTGAGGCACAAGAAGCCAGAATGACCAAAAAAATTGTCCCTTTTAATGTAGCAAGTTAACATAAGCATCAAAGCATAGATGCTAGGATGACCTGAATGTTGCTTGCATAGCAAACACACCAAACATAGAGGAGATCCATCTTATGCTAAGTACTCAGTATTTATACTGTCCGCAATGACCCTTGCATTCGTAACTTGACACAGAAGTGTGCTAGATATACTCGTAGTGACTCGTACATTCACTTAATAGGATGAGTATCAGTATGTACTATAGCATGAAGAGTTCACTCAAACAAATAAGGAGAAGAACCAATGTCATTGATGTATTTGTATAAAAAGAGTCGAGGTACACACGGCCATCCAATACGAGATGGAGGCTCTTATAGTGGACACCCTTTTTATAGGAATGTATCAACTTGTTGGAACTAAACCACAAATAGAAAGCCAAGAAAAGATCATGTCCCCAATCATTACTTCTCTAGTTGAAGATGACATCATCGAGTTGCTCGAGGAGATATGATCAAGCAAAAAAAATAAAGCAAACAAAGAAAATGCTCAGCATATCCAAACAAGCATATCATTTTTTAGTTTAATGTTTTGAGATTGATATCTAGTGTCAATGTCCAGAATACATGTGAAAGAAATATCTTCAATAGGGAGACAATAGTAGGCAGAAACAGTTAGAATGACTAGTGACTGAGGTCAAAGAGGAATCTTCATGATGAAGAACCTAAGAAGGACTGAGCGACAGTAGGTAGACATGGCTAGGATGACTGGTGACTGATGCAAGAGAGATCTTCCATAAAAGAATTTGGAGACATAACTCGAGCAGCTATAGGCAGACACAGCTAAAACAACTAGCGACTATTGTGAAAAAAGATTCTATGAGGAGAATCTTGAAAAGAGAGTGACACTGGCGATAGTAGGCAGACACAGTGAGGACCACTGGTGACTATCACAAAGGAGATTCTATGAGAAGAATCTCAAAAATAGTGACAAGAATCTCAAAAATAGTGACACTAAGGGGGAATGCCCCTGAGCTATGACAAGACTCAATCCATGGATACATGAGTAGAAAGTAGGAAATAAGGAAAGTGAAAGCATGAAAGTGACTGTATAGAAATGCCAAAAGATGCACTATAAGATGGAGCATTGGGAACAAGAGGTGCCTGTTTACCAAGTTTTTACCTTCTTCGCAAGTTTTTTTTTTTTTTTTTTGGTTTTACCAAGGTGCCTATTTGCTAGATTTCCACCAGGGTAACAATTATTTCAAGACTTTTTCTGATTTTTAGATCTTTCAAGACATATAGATAGGTACAAAGAGCTTGTTGAGATTAAATCAACTGTAAAACCACTTCAAGTGGAGAGTGTTGATAGGCTCTTTAAGCACTTCTCCTTTCGTCATGGAAAGCTGATAAGCACTAGATCCATATACTGCAGTGATGATGTACGGACCTAGCCAGTTTGGTTTGAACTTTCCCTTTCTCACTCATTGTTGTTGATTCTTAGGGTTCTCTCTCAGGACAAGGTCACCCAGCTAGAAGTCACGTGGCCTAATTCACTGATTGTAGCTTTGTGCCATTCTTTGTTGATATGCTCGTAGATGATCACATGCCACTTTTCATCGTTCATCTAGTAACACAAGCTCTTGAAGCTGAGCTATCTAGTAGTCATCATCAGTGATAAGGCCTTTCATGGAGATTCTCAAGGTAGGAATCTCAACCTCTATTGGAAGCACAGCATCTGCCCCATACACTAATGCAAAAGGATTCGTGCCCATTGGGGTTCTAATGCTTGTCCTATATGACCATAGGGCTAGGTTGATCTGAAGATGCCAGTCTCTCCCTGACTTACTGACTATGCGATGAAGAATTTTGAGGATCGCCTTATTGTATGCCTTAGCTTGGCCATTACTCTGGGGGTAATAAATGGAAGACCAATGTTGTGTGATCTTGAATTTCTTGCACAGTTCCTTGAGGTCTTTATTCTTGAACTGTCCTCCATTGTCAATAATGATTAAGGATGGTACACCATATCTATAGATGATATAGTTTATGATGAAAAGCCCTACAGTTTTGCCATCAGCAACTGTGAGAGGGACTACCTCTACCCATTTCGTGAAATAATCTATAGCGGTGATAATGAACTTATGTCCATTGGAAGAGGTTGGGTGAATCTGCCCCACCAAGTCGAAGGCCCATTGTTGAAATGGCCATGTTGTAGTAGAGGGAATCAGCTCTCTGGCTGGAGCGTGAATGAGAGTCCCATGTAGCTGACACTACTTGTAGGACCTAGCATACTTAACAACTTCTTGCTTTATTTTAGGCCAGTAGTAACCAGCATGAAGGAGTTTGCAAGCGAGTGTCAGGCCATTCAAATGAGATCCACAAATGCCTTCGTAAACGTCAATTAGTGTGCATTTGGACTCATCAAGTTCTAAACACCTAAGGAGTGTTCTATCAAGACCTCTCTTATACAGATCGTCAGCAATAATGACATAATGTGAAGCATTATGGATTAGGTAACACTTCTCATTCTGAGTTAGACCTTCTGGAATGGTTTGATTACTAAGGTAAGAATAGATGTGATGGTAGTGAAATGATTCTTGTCCTATAATAGAATAGATCATCTTGGAATCAGGTGTGTCATAGGCTGGGTAGTGTAACGCTTCCACCAAGAACTCATGTCAGAGATCATTTTTTGGCATTTGTAGCAGGGAGGCCAGAGTGGCCATGGCATCAGCCACTTTATTATCTACACGTGGAACTTGTTGGAAGGTGATGTGTGCAAAATACTTTGTCAAGTCATCAACCATGCATTTGTAAGGAATTAGTTTCTCATCCTTTGTTTGATACACATCATTTACTTGGTTGATAACAAGCTGAGAGTCACTGAAGATGTCCAACTGATCTAGTCTCCATTCAGCTACAATTTTCATACCATTGATCAAAGCTTCATATTCAGCAATGTTATTTGTACAAGGAAACAGAATCTTGTAGGCTTTGGGCAATGAGTATCTCTGTGGTGTAATGAAGAGTAATCCAGCACCTGATCCTTGTTGTGTGAAGGACCCATCAAAGAACATAACCCACGTAAGGTGTGTGAGTGTCAGAATTGACTCATCTAGGAAATCAATGTTCATTGGTAGAAGACTTTGTATGGGTGTCTCAGCCAGCTGGTCTACAATTTCTTGTCCCTTTATAGCTTTGTGTTCCATGTATTGAATGTCAAACTCACTCAGCATCATGATCCATTTAGCCAATCTTCCTGTGAGAGCTGCTTTACTGAGCAAGTACTTAATGGATCTATTTTAGCCACAAGCCGTGTAGTATGCGCAAGCATGTAGTGTCTCAACTTCTAGGAAGCAAAGACAATTGTCAAGCAAGCTTTCTCAATAATACTGTAATTTTTCTCATAAGAGACCAATGTTCAGCTCAAGTAATAAATAGTTCTTTCTTTGTTGTCATTGTCTTCCTAAGCCAATAGGATTCCCAAAGATGTTTCAGTGGCTAAAATGTATAAAAGCAAAGGCTTCCTATGCATAGGAGGCATCAGGATTGGTGGATTGACAAGATATTATTTGATTAATGTTAAGCTTTTCTGACAATCCTGGCTCCAATTGAATTTCACACCCTTATGTAAAGTCTTTATGAAGGGTTGTGATTTATCCACCAATTATGAAATAAACCTGCGAATAGATTGAAGCCTTCCCTGTAGTCCTCTCATCTAATTGATGTTCTAAGGTGGTGGCATGTCCCTTATTGCTTGTACTTTTTCTAGATCTACTTCAATTCCCTTTGTAAAAACAATATATCTCAACAATTTCTCTGATGTGACACCAAATGCGCATTTCTTAGGATTGAGCCGAAGACAGAATTTTTCCATACGATCTAGGACGGGACCCAAATCTTGTAGATTGGTATTGTGTTTAGCACTTTTGACCAAGGTATCATCAACATAGTCCTCCATGGTTCTATGCATCATGTCATGAAAAATTGTAGTAACAGCCCGTTGATATGTAGCACCAGCATTCTTTAAACCAAATGGCATCACATTCCAACAAAAGGTTCTCCATGCACATGTGAAAGCTATTTTCTCTTGGTCTTCATATCTAGCCATCATGTCAATGATCATATCAATATTAGGGAGCGAAAAGTCATCTTTAGGACATGCCAAGTTAAGATCATGGAAGTCTGTACAAACTCTGATAGATTTATCATGCTTGGAAACAGGAACAATATTGGATATCCATTTAGCATAATCAATTGCACAGATGAAACCAGCCTTTAGAAATTTCTCCAATTCAGCTTTGACGAGCAATGCAACGTGAGGGTGCATTTTTTGAAGCTTTTGTTTAATTGGTTTGATGCCTAGTGCTATGGACAAGTGATGCATTATAAGATCAGGATCCAATCCTGGCATGTCAGAATATGTCCAGGAAAAATTTATTTCCTTTTCCTTGAAAAAGGTAATGAATTGTTCCTTCTCTTCAGGTGACAATGACTATGCTAGATGTATCACATGAGGATGTTCTTCTGTGCCTAGGTTAATTGCCTGAGTCGGCTCTATTAACACTGATGATCTCTCTTGAAAGTGATGTTAGCTTAAAGAATAAATTTGACAACTGAGTGTCAATACACTTAACCAAGATCAAGAATAGGTGTTGAGTGCAATAGATGCCGAGTAATCTTCAGGTGCCGAGTAAAGTGTAGGTGTCGAGTAAAGTGTAAATGTCGAGTAAAGTGTAGGTGCTGAGTAAAGTGTAAATGTCGAGTGAAGATCAAGTGTCGAGTAAAGTTTAGATGCCGAGTAACACAATTTTGTGTAAGTGTCGAGTAACTCAGTAGAACAGCATGTGCTGAGCAACAAAAATATTTCAGGAGCTGACTAATCCAGGATATCAGCATAAGAGTTTGGAATCACACAAACTATGATGAAAACAGTCTTTACAGCCGACATAAGGAAATCTCGAAGGATTTAATGATCAGATCGAATCTTTTATATTTCCTATGTAATTTGCATGTAGCCAATAAGAAAAATGATAAAGGCATGCAACCAATCAGAAAAAGATAAGTATTAAGCGGAAATGAAGATTGAATATGGATCGTAGATCCAGACCTAACCCTAAATCCTTGAATGTCTTTATAAGGAAGATGATATCTCATAGAGAAGACATGATAGAGAAGGAGATGATGAAGATGATGATATAGAGGAGAAGATATAGAGTGGTTTATATACTATTTTCAGAAGTGAAAGATATCAGATCACAAAGAATCAAGATCAGACGAAGCAGAACAGAGCCAGCATTCAGCAATCAAGGATTGTAAACTATCAGGTTCATTTTACCTAATACTTTCTAGCCATTGTATTAGCATGGAAATCCTATGGTGATAGGTTAGCTTAACAGCTATTTCATTGATCCTAGAGATAGGTGATTAAATCCTTTAACAGGGTGACACTTCATGTTAAGTGTTTGTAAATCCTCTAACCAGGTCACTATTGACACAATGTAAAGCCTTTAACAGGGCAGGCCTTTAACAGGGCAAACCATCAAAAGTGGTTAAACAATATTGCTGTAGTAATTTTTGTCGGTATCATCCCCACCCCAATTTTACCTTCTTATTCCTGGAGGGTTTCTGGTACCAATTTTAGGTGTTATGTGTTATTGATGCATGTGTTAGTTTCATGTTTACTTAATGTATTTACATGCATGCAATTTATTTTCACATAAAAGTTTTATAGGACAAATTTTAGTACTTCTAATTCACCCCCCCTCTCATAAGTACTCTTTCCACATTTGAATATTCCAACAATTGGTATCAGAGCGTTACCAGGTTCTCATAAGGAAAAGTTTAACAGCTTGGAGGAAAATATCTAGAGATGGAAGCTTTCAAACTTGGAAAGATCATTGAAAATCAGGTGATAGATGTGAAACTTGCTTTGCATAGCTTGGAGGAATTTAGAATCAATTTGAGAAACTCATTAAAAAAAAGGAAAGATCTGGCCATAGCTGAGAATGATATACACTACAAGGAAATTGATACCACCAACATATTTTCCAACGGAGATACCAAAGAGTTTGATGCAGCAATAGCAGAACTGATGGAGAAAAACAAAATTCAAGTAGAAGAGATTAGATCTCTCAAGATGGAACATGAATCATAGGCCATAATGATATGTGAAATTACAGAACAAAAGAAAAGAGCAGTTGATGATAAGGTCATGATGGAAAATGACAAAAGGAATCTTGCAAACAGACTTGAAGAAAAATGTGTTGAACTGACAAGGATCTCAAACATGCAGATGGATACACTTGCTCAAATGATGAACCTTCATCATGAACTCAATGTGAAGGACATTAAGATCTCTACTCTGAAGATGCAGAATGAACAAATGCAGAATGAATTGAACAGAGAAAAAGAGGTAGCAGAAAATCTCAACAAGTCAAGTGAAGCCATCAAGTATTTTGAACAGTTGCTGAAAACTCCAAGATCTGCCCATGATACATTAGGACTTGGTTACAATAGCACTGAAGTTGGAGAATCATCAAAAAGTGTTGAACAAAGAAGTGACAAAGGTAAGAATACTAAACCCACTTGTCATTATTGTAATAAGAAGGGACATACTGCTAATGTGTGTAGGAGCAAAAGATTCAATCAACCAAACACACCCAAGAGTAAGAGTTTCTGTCACAAGTGCAACATGCAAGGACATATGACACAAGATTGCAGATCCAATTTCACAAGGACTCAGAGATTTGATGGTCATTGTTATAATTGCAATAAGTATGGACATAGGGCATTTGAATGCAGATCAAAACCTATGTGGACATCAAATCAACCAGCAAAAACAAAAGGAAAAGAAAGTCATCATCATTGGGATTACAATACCAGGTACAGTTGTCATTATTGTCAAGAATATGGACATACACCACAGAACTGCATAAGAACACATTTCAGAGGGAACTACAAAAGATGGTTGAACCAAACCACATGTTTCAGTTGTCTGAAAACTGGTCATATCAGCAAAAACTGTCCTACAAGATCAAAGGCACCCAAGTCTGAAGAGAATAAAGGAAAAGAAAAGATTGATATTGAAAAGATAAGGGGTCAAATGAACAAGACTTGGAAAAAGAGAGATGAGTGCAATACATCAAGGGAAGGGATCACTTCACCCAATGGGTCAAGTGATCACACTTCATCAAACTAAGCATGAGAAGTGTATGGGACTGATATACAAAGTTATATCAGACATCAGTCCAGAGACAAAGAAGCAATTCAAAGTATAAATCTACATGAAACAAGATGTCAAGACAAAAACTAAATGTTGATGCCGAGCTACCTTTGGATATCAAGTCAAAACTCAAAACAGATGTCAAGCTCCCAACAGTGACCGAGCTGATAACCGATGCCGAGTTGAAAAACTCCAATGGAAGCTGAGTAGAAAGGAAATTTAGTAGACGTCGAGTTAGGTTGAAATTTCTTCAGAAGCTGAGGTTGTAGTTGAGCATTTAATGCGATGAAATCAGGGTATATTATCGTGATTTCAATCAGTTTTTTGCATCACGATCAAGAAGCAAAGCCAAAAAAGGAACGGAGAAGATCAAGAAAAGTTCAGAAGCAATTCGTGAAAGATTCCAACCCTAGTTTGGAAAACAATGGCATCCGGGTCAGGAACCACCAAGGGTTTAGAAAGCCATGAAGTCCAGTTGGTCAGCAACGAAGTAAAACAACCTGAATTTAAGCCCATACCTGAAGTAGCATACAAGAATGATCCTACAGGTGCATTATCAGTTATTCTGGATAAAGTTGTTATGGTAGAAGATGTTCGCAGATGCTACAATTGTAAAATTGGTGCCATAGGAGACTTAGAAATTCATAATGCATATGATAAATTATGTGAAAACAAAGTACTAAAAAATGAGTTTTCCATTGTAGAAAGAAAAGGATTAACCAAAATCCTAGCATTTCTGACTGTCTTCAAAACAGAATGGGTACGAATAGTTTTGAGCTGAATACATAATGAAGCTTTTTGGTTAGAGTCAGGGCCAGTAAAATTCACCAAGAAAATTGTTCATAGGGTTACTGGTATTCCAACCCTAGATTGGCCAAAGACCCTATGAAGTGACAAAAGGGAAGTAATTGAGAGAAATACAGGTGCAAAATGGAACAATAGAGGGATGACTATCGACACAGTCATTGATCCTCTACTAGACTTTGCTATAAGAATTATTTCACACAATTCTATCAATCAAGCAGATTAAATAGTGTACCTTGTATAGCAGTTGATGTTGCATACAAGATAATAAAAAGGGATCACACTTATGATCTGGCAGAGCTCATGTTTCAATAGATTAATGAAAATCTGGGAGCTATAAGGAAGAGCAAAGGAGCTCAATGTAAATTTGGATCAGTTTTGATATGTATGTTTTTCTATCTGATGAAAGAATTTCCTTCTATAGGGAAAGTTAAATGGAATCCAGACAAAACAATTGTTGAACAAATTAATGGATACATTGAACAGATGGGTGAAAATTTTGATGTCCAAATGACTGGTTATTTTGAGGACTTCAAAAAGTCCATGAAACAAAGAATGAGAATTCCAGTTTCAATGACTGAGAAATATGAAAAAGATATTTGCTTTCTTGTAGATATAGATTATACTTATGTGCAAGCAGTTATACCTAGAATAAGGTGGCTTAGGCCACTAGGATATGAACTTGATGTTGATCAAGCCTCTGCAGCAATAACAGCCTTACTTGCAGAAGAAGTAGACAAAAATGCAAAAATATTTGGAACTTATGATGTTGTCAAATCAAAGATAATAACAAAGTTGAAGACTGCTTCAGCAGTAAAGAAGAAAGAGAAAATGGTAAGACAAATCAAAAGAAAGTTTGGTATAGAAGAAGAAGGGACAACAGAAGAAGAAGGAGATGACATTGAAAAAGAAGAAGAAGTCATTAAAGAAGAAGACAAACTTCAGGATCAAACTCAAGGGTCAGAAGGAGATAAAGAGGAAAGTGTTGAGGTTGAAGTAGCCAAGGAAGCACCAGTCAAGAAAAAGACCACAACTCCATCTGCTCCTAAATCCAAGGGAAGGAAAGTAGCTGCCCCAGCACCAAAAAGACCAACCACAAGGGCCACAACTCAAAAAGCAAAAGAAGAGGCTAAAGGGAAGAAGAAAGACTCAAAGAAGGCTGCTGCTAAGTCAAAGAAGAGGAAGTTCATTCCCCAGCCTGAAACAAATGATGAGGAAACAAAGTCAGAAGACAATAGTCAATCTCAAGAGGTAAGACAAATACCCCAGATTGATGTTGATAAATTATGTACAGAAATTAGAAATAATGATCTGAAAGGATTAAAGAATCTAAATTTTTCTAAGCTCACCAAAGGAGAGCAAAATAAATTAGAGGATTCTGTGTATGCTATGATGGCTGAATATAAGCACACACCTCTAGAATTAGATGACTCTATGCCGAGAGAACTGTATACAATCATAGAGGATAAATGGCATTTTTGTTTACAAATGGAAAAAGAAATAAGGGAGTCAACATTGGCAAGATTGTTGCCTGATTTGACTAGAGATCAAATAATAAATGCCATAAAAAGGCATAATAATAGATTCACTCCCAAATATAGAGCATTCAGTATTCTACAGAATAAAATTGAAGAGGTAGTTACCAAATCCACAAGATTGTGGAAAATAGTTTACAAGAAGATTGAAGATGTATATAATGAGGAATATAAGGCAGAAGCAATTGCCAAGATAAAAGAAAAGGGAGCATCAGAAATAAAAGAGAAGAAACTAGTGGAGAAGGAGAGTAAAGGAGAAAAGGAAGGAGAGGCACTCAATGAGGAGAAAGAGGAAGAGAAAGATACAGCTGAGCCACAAGATCAAAGTATGCAAGACATACAGGTATCTCCTCCTAGTCCTCCTCATGCCACCATCACACCTGCAGATTTCATAAAAATAAAGGATGTTATAGAAATTTCAGTTCAAAACATCAATCCATTAACTGCAGAGGATTTGGAAATCCTTGACCAATCATCTTTAGTAGTAAAATTAAGTTCAAATCCTATATTGGTCAGTGTTGATGAATTACAGAATCCAGAAGTCAAAAAAAAAGCAAGGGTAAAAGCACAAATGCCACCTTTGATCACACAAACTACTAGTATTCTATTCCTTCGACCACCACCTTCACCAAGTATAAGTACTGATACACTCCAAGTGCCAAGTACAGCAGCAGGGGAAACAAAAGAAAAATCTGAACAGCCACCAAGTTCAACCCCATCTAGCATTCAAAAAGGGGATACTCATGCTGAAGAAAAAGAGACACAGAAAAAGGAGGAGACTACAATACAAACACTCGTTGCATTACCCAAATCTGGGACTCCAACACAAACTCTTCAGTAGCCGAGCACAGATGGATTACAGCTGAAAATTAGAACACCAGGCTCGAGTTCATCAAAAGCAGTCAGGAGACTTCACTATGGAGTTCCTAAGCTTGATGAAGAAATTAAAATCCCATATTATGAATCTAGCACTCTTACAGAAGAAAAGATTAATGAAATTCAGAGTGCACTTGACAAAAGAAGGAGACAAGAAGCACTAAGAAAGGAATACAAGCATAAGCGTACATTGAATGAAATTAAGGACATATTCACAGAAGCTTTTTTCTTACAATCTCCAGATGAGTCAAGACCAATCATGGAACAACTTTCTGATATAGTTGACCAGGTGACTAATGAAGACAAGGAAACAAATGTAAAATTACTTGAATGGTCAGAAAAGAAGTTCCAAGGAAAAGTAAACAGTAAAATATCTAGTGATATAGCACTAGCACAAGAAAAATTGGCAAAGAAAGTTACAACAGTTAAAATTGTACTAGGAAACATCTTTTCCCTGTACAACAAGTTGTGTGATTTTTCAACATTCACACAAGACACTAGCCAAAAAATACTGAGTTTGGAAAGCAATCTGAAAACTTCTAGTATGCAACTCCCTACAGATCCAGCTCAGAGTGAGAAGCATTTTGTCCAATCGCTTCACACACAAAGAGAGCTAGCCATTTTGGCAGCAGAGGAGGTGACTACAAAAGCCAAATTGATACAAATGCAATCATCCATTACTCCTCATTTGGGATTACTTCATAAGGAGCAAATAAATGCAGAGACAGTCCTCAAGAAAGACCCCAATCTTTCTTCATTTGATGGACTTGTACACCTAGCAGCAGAGATTGCCATCCAGCATAAGACATTAGATGTCACATTAGCAAATTGGGATGCAGCTCTGAAGATACTCCTTGAAGTAAATAGCACATTTTTGGCCAAATATGGCATTTCATTGTAAAGACCCTTGACATAAGTGTCAAAAAAGGGGGAGAATAAGTAATTAAAGAAAGAAGTTGAGTACAGGAATGAAATGATAAGTATAATAAAAGGGGGAGTAAGTATAATAAAAGGGGGAGATAGCAGAGATAACCAATTTTGAAATTTTGATAGGGAGATAGCAGAGATAAGCAAATTTTGGAATTTTGGGGACAAAGCAAAATTTTGGGAAGCAAAGTTTGAATGAAGGATTAATTACTGAGTCACATGGGTTAAGTGTTTTTGCCACTCATGTCAAAGGGGGAGATTGTTAGCTTAAAGAATAAATTTGACAACTGAGTGTCAATACACTTAACCAAGATCAAGAACAGGTGTCGAGTGCAATAGATGCCGAGTAATCTTCAGGTGCTGAGTAAAGTGTAGGTGCCGAGTAAAATGTAAATGCCAAGTAAAGTATAGGTGCTGAGTAAAGTGTAAATGTCGAGTGAAGATCAGGTGCCGAGTAAAGTTTAGATGCCGAGTAACACAGTTTTGTGTAAGTTTTGAGTAACTCAGTAGAACAGCATGTGCTGAGCAACAAAAATATTTTAGGAGCCGACTAATCC
Organism: Cupressus sempervirens; assembly: GCA_028749045.1. Classification (NCBI taxonomy): domain Eukaryota; kingdom Viridiplantae; phylum Streptophyta; class Pinopsida; order Cupressales; family Cupressaceae; genus Cupressus; species Cupressus sempervirens. The sequence goes on along the minus strand of CM053791.1, from coordinate 715,731,882 downwards.
AGGATATCAGCATAAGAGTTTGGAATCACACAAACTATGATGAAAACAGTCTTTACAGCTGACATAAGGAAATCTCGAAGGATTTAATGATCAGATCGAATCTTTTATATTTCCTATGTAATTTGCATGCAGCCAATAAGAAAAATGATAAAGGCATGCAACCAATCAGCAAAAGATAAGTATTAAGCAGAAATGAAGATTGAATATGGATCGTAGATCCAGACCTAACCCTAAATCCTCGAATGTCTTTATAAGGAAGACGATATCTCATAGAGAACACATGATAGAGAAGGAGATGATGAAGATGATGATATAGAGGAGAAGATATAGAGTGGTTGATATACTATTTTCAGAAGTGAAAGATATCAGATCACAAAGAATCAAGATCAGACGAAGCAGAACAGAGCCAGCATTCAGCAATCAAGGATTGTAAACTATCAGGTTCATTTTACCTAATACTTTCTAGCCATTGTATTAGCATGGAAATCATATGGTGATAGGTTAGCTTAACAGCTATTTCATTGATCCTAGAGATAGGTGATTAAATCCTTTAACAGGGTGACACTTCATGTTAAGTGTTTGTAAATCCTCTAACCAAGTCACTATTGACACAGTGTAAAGCCTTTAATAGGGCAGGCCTTTAATAGGGCAAACCATCAGAAGTGGTTAAACAATATTGTTGCAGTAATTTTTGTGGGTATCATCCCCACCCCAGTTTTACCTTCTTATTCCTGGAGGGTTTCTGGGTTACCAATTTCAGGTGTTATGTGTTATTGATGCATGTGTTAGTTTCATGTTTACTTAATGTATTTACATGCATGCGATTTATTTCCACATAAAAGTTTTGTAGGACAAATTTTAGTACTTTTGATTCACCCCCCCCCCCCCCCCCTCTCATAAGTACTCTTTCCACATTTGAATATTCCAACAAGTGACTGGGAAGGACATCAAATATCTCATCCGCAGGTGCCTTAGAGAGGTTTTCACCCTTGGATATGTCTTTTGTTTTTACTTTTTTGGGATCCAACACTGCCACAATGTGGTTTTCACCATCATACCTCTTGCATTTTTTCTTTTTAATTGTGTGACTGAGATATTTGATGTCCACCTCAATCATGTTGATACTTTTCTCATTGGTGGAAGACGTTACAAGTTTGATAGCGTTTAGGTAACAGGTAAGAGCATAGACATTCTAGAATGTGGGGACTTCGTTAGATGCATTGGGGTTCCAGTCTATAAGCTCAGGATGTGCAAGTAAGAGAGTAGTGGTTGGTTCAATTGCATTCATATTATAGTCATTAAGTGCATGGACCAGCAATTCGAGACCTACGGTGGCCTCATCCACAGGTGTATTCAAACGCCTCGAAATACTAACGTCAAGAATTGACGACTCTAGGACACTAGTTGGATCAGACCCCCATGACCTAACCCTAGATATTTCACCCACTTCGATTTGATTTTCATAGACATGCACTTGGTCAATGTCTTTATCAGTAGTTGCTTCTAAAAGATTGTCAAACTCATATTCATGAGAATCAGTGCTACATGGTGAGAGACTATAGAACTCCCCAATAGTGATAGGGACATACTCTCCTTTAGTCTCTAGATTCTTACACAAATACTCAATACGGCATGACTGACTAGATTCTCCCTTTTCTGAATTCGATATTTGAGTTGCTCGGTATTGTCCTCAGAAGAATCACTAGTATCATCCATGATGCTAACACATGGCACAAAGTTATCTAGCTCAGCAAAGAATTTAGCTAGATCATAAGGAATAGGATAAGGGTAGAAATCCTCATCATCCAATTATTCCTCTTGAGTATCTGACTTAGCTTGTGACTCATTTTTAGATGAACTCTCAGGTTTGGGAATGAATTGATTTGATCCCAGATGGAAAGGGACCTTCTTAAACCCTAGGCCAGTTGTATCATTGTTGCTTTGAGCTTTTGCTTTGATAGGCTCAATTAGTCCATTGTTATTGCACCCAATAGGGCTAGTTCCCTTGTAACCAAAATGCTTTATAAGCCTAAGATCAGGTCCATATTTCTTAAGAGTGATTTCTCGAGCTTGTTCTGTTAGGTCCACTGGAGCCTCTTCTTTGTAAACCCATACAGCAATGGCTCTATTTTCACTTTCATCTTCTAACAAAACTATAGCCTTAACGAAAGAATCATTATACTTGGTCTGAGGTGTCAGCATGAACAGCTTTTTTACGTCTGAGGGTCTCCCAAAATGTCAAGGGGACTCTAGGAGAGACGTTAATGATAGCACTGGTTCAATGTGGTACTCTCCCATACTAGTTTCTTTCAATTTGAATGACTACTCAATTTGTTTTAGCTTATTGTCGTGACAATTAGTAGACTCATTGTTAGTAGGGATGAAAGAATCTATAGCTTTGAGCATATTGCAGGTGTAGCTAGTAGTGGCAGGAATAGTAACTTTGGAGCCATGAAATGGGAATTTGATGCATTGGTGGTATGTGGATGGCACAGCATGCATCTCATGTATCCATGGTCGTCCCAACAGAATGTTGTAGGCTAAGGGAATGTCAAGCACCTGACAGGTGACATCCCTTTGGATAGGAATGACGCGAATTGGTAAAACCACAAAACCTAGTGACTTTCATTCCACTTCATCATATGCTTTAATAGTGATCTTTCGTCGAGGATCAACAAAGTCCTCAGAATAATCCAATTGTCTAAGTAGAGTAGCAAAGACAATATTTAGGCCAGCACCATTGTCAATGAGTACCCAACGAACACGTGTCTAGTGGATCATAACCTCAATATGTAGAGGTTGATTGTGTGGATGATTTAGTGAGTTTTCATCCTCCTCAGAGAAGGTCATAAGATAAGGTGAGGTCAGGTGACCTACCATGGATTGAAAATGCTCAAGATCAAGATCTTGAGGAACATTTTCCTCAGTGAGGGCTTTGTCCAGAATTTGCCTGTGAGCAGGCAAGATTTTAAGTATCTCAAAGATGGAAACCTGAGCATTAGTTCATTTCAACTAATCAAGAACACTATAACTAGTTACATTCAAGTTCGTTGTGTGTTTTGCACCTTTACTGGATGGACCAGCTAGGGCTTTGTCTTTGTGTTGTTAAAAATTTGAAGTAGGAGCTGTAGGGCCTTTGAGCACCAACTTTGCATGAGAGTGAGTAACAGTGTTAGTATAGTGTTGCAAAGACACATTATCCATCTTATTGGAAGTAGGGCCTCTCAAGACAAATGGTGTCTTGGATTTGTCATTATCTTGCTTGCCCTTTATGGTAATAACGTCGCAGTATTCAGAATCTACAGGTTCAACCATGTGAATGACATTGTCATCATTGGAATATGTATAGTTGACCTTATTTTAGAGTTTTGGTTTTGAAGTCTCTCCTTTTTCATAAGCTGGGAAAGGCTCTTTGAATGCTTTGTGGTTCAAGTTTTTGTTATGTCCATCTACCACAAGATCACCAGCATTAATCATGTCCTAGACTTTATGATGCAAGTTTATACAGTTGCTGGTTTTGTGTCCCTTGTTTTGGTGATACTCATAAAATGAGGTCTCATTCCACCATGGTGGACATGGTTGTGGATCATAGGGATGAGGGTTATCCATTGGTGAGATAACCTTGTGTTGTAGCAAAGTTTTGTAAACCACATCCAAAGGTTCTCCCAAAGGTGTATACTCTCACTTGGGTCGTGTTGTCCATGAGTTTCTAAGTTTTTTCCCAGACGCCTTATTGTCAGAGGGAGGCTTCTCAGCATTTTTGGCCTCTTTGAGCCAGTCTATGAGATTAAATGTTGTTTTAAAAGGTTTGGGTTGTTGGAAATGAGAATGGATTAACTAAGAGGGGGAGGGGGTGAATCAGTTACCACAAAAATATTTCACAGTCCCTTAGATGTCTAAAATCTTGATCTTGGTTACAGATTATTGAAACTTGATAATGCAGCAAATACTAATAATTATTAAGAACTGGTAACCAAAATAATTCAGCAATCATGACCACTAGAGACACCAGATTTAACATGGAAACCCAATATGGGAAAAACCACCAATGTAACTAGTTACTGTTTTTCACTCTTCTGAAGTGAACCCTGTTAGGAGCCAACCCTGTTAAAGGTTACAAAACACACTGTTAGGTGTGACCCTGTTAGAGGATTTAATCACCCTGTTAGGAGTGGCCTTGCTAGAGGTCTTTAGAACAATTCAACTGAACTGTCACCTTGTTAGAGGATTTACAATAGGGCTGTTAAACCCACTCTATTAAGAGATTTTGAGTTCATTGTTACAATGGTTAGAAAGCAACAATGAAGTGACCTAATATAATGTGCAACTTATCTTTGTTGATTGCAAATCTCTATTATGCTTGACTGGATCTTTACTGATCACATACAACTTTGCAGCTCCTTCAACACATCTGATCCTCCATCACACTTTTTTAACATTCGCTCATATGTTCAATATTCGCACTCTTATGCATCCAAACTCTTGCATCTTATGAATTCACAACTTGATCTTTCATATATACCTTACAGATTATCTTAGTCGGCTCTAATCACTGACCAATAATCAAAAAAATACAATAGTCAGCTAAAAAAAATTACAAACCAACAAATCCCTTTACTGGTCGACACTGCTTGGTTAATACTATTCAGAAAATAATTCTTGTGTTAACCGACTGAGCTCGGTTAATACAGTGAACTCCGTGACATCCCTTCAATCACCGGGAGAACTCGGTAAGTATAGATGACCGAGTGAGCTCGGTAGAAACTGTCTTTGCCAAATTCCCTTTGGACACCGAGTGAACTCGGTAAACACTAACTTTCTTTTGTTTACCTTCCCACCTCGGTAAACACTAACTTTTCTTTGGTTACCTTCCCAGCTTGGTAAATACTAACTTTTCTTCGGTTACCTTCCCAGCTCGGTAAACACTAACTTTTCTTCACTTACCTTCCCAGCTCGGTAAACACTCTGTCACACTTTCCTTCGATCACCAAGTGAGCTCGGTAAGTATTGAACTTCCTTCGTTTAACCAAGTTAGCTCGGTAGAAGCTATCTTTATAGTGTAATATACAGCAATGCTCGGTAGACTCTGTAAATGACTATGCTTACCTTCTGAGCTCGGTAGACTCTGTCTGATGACTGATATGACATTTGTGTAACATCAAAGACAACACTCAATTAACCAATTGTATCCAAAAATCTCCCTCTTTGGCATTGATGGCAACACAACATGTCATAGCAGAATGAAATTTGAAAACAAGTCCTTCTCTTAGTGCAGCACTATATGTCAACATAATACTTATCCCTCTTAGATAGAAACTTCTCCCTCTTTTAGTAATCTCCCTCTGTGAAGGAATTGTATAACAGAAAGATATGATAGTTTTATTCTCCCTTTACAAATGCTTACAAATTTTAGTATAGGTATTACAGTTTTACTCTCCCTCTTTGACAACACATGCCAAAGAAAATATAACACAGTAAAAGCTCTTTTGGTATGCCAAAAGTACTTCTCAACTAGATTACAGTGTACCTCATGTATAGATTCATATGCAATGACTTCAATACTCTATTGCATCAACTTGATTGATTTTCAACTTGTCATAGGTTGATGCATCACTTAAAACTTTATTTTAGTGAACTTCAGGTAGGGGAGTGATCCCTAACTTACCTCTGAGATACAAGAATGTATCCTTAGGTAATGGCTTTGTGAATATGTCAGCAATTTTTTCCTTTGTATGCACATATTCTAGTTTGATCTCCTTGTCCTACACCAATTCTCTAACAAAATGATATTTTATTGCTATGTGCTTGGTCTTGGAATGCATCACTAGATTCTTGGATATGTTGATTGCACTAGTATTGTCACAGAACATAACAACTGGTTCTTTGATTTCCATCTTCATTCCTTGTAATAACTATTTAAACCAAACAATGTTGTAACAGTTTACTGCTGCAGCAACATACTCTGCCTCTACTGTAGATTGGGATGTATAATTCTGCTTTTTGCTTGTCCAAGAAACCAATCTCTTTCCAAGAAAGAATGCTCCTCCACTTGTGCTTTCTCTGTCATCAAGATTCCCTGCCCAATCAGCATCAGTAAAAATTTTCAAATCCAAATTACCTCCAAGTTTGTACCATAGTCCATAATCTTCAGTTCCTTTCAAATATCTCATTATTCTTTTGATTGCCATTAGGTGAGTGTCTCCTTGTTTTGCTGAAAATCTTGCAACAATACCAACTGCAAGAGCAATATCTGGTCTTGTATGAACTACATACTGTAACTTTCCAATCATAGATCTAGACAATGTTTGGTCTACTTCTTTGGATTCATCATCTTTGGTAAGTTTCAATCCAGTACACATAGGAGTTCCAACAAGTTTGCAGTCCTCCATACCAAACTTTTTCAATATCTCCTTGATGTATTTTGATTGAGTAAGAAAGATGTCATTCTTATTTTGTTGAATTTGAAGACCAACAAAGAATTTTATTTCACCAAACATAGACATTTCAAATTCCTTGTTCATTTGTTCTGAAAATTCTTTGCAAAGATCATCATTCCCTGTGAAAATAGTATCATCTACAAATATTTCTGCCAAGACAATCTTATTATCTGATCCTTCCTTTATATACAAGCTACTATTATCATTAGTTCTTTGAAAACCAATCTAAATAAGATAGTTATGTAATCTTTCATACCATGCTCTAGGGGCTTGTTTCAGACCATACAGTGCCTTGTGTAATTTGCAGACCATGTTCCTTTTTTTCTGGATCAACAAAACCTTCAGGTTGTTCAATGTAAACCTCTTCATCCAGTATTCCATTGAGGAATGTTGACTTGACATCCATCTGATAAAATTTGAATCTTTTGTGAGCAGCATATGCAAGTAAGGTTCGGACTCCTTCCAATCTTGCAACAGGAGCAAAATTTTTCCCATAATCTATGCCTTCTTCTTGAGAGTATCCTTTGCATACCAATCTAGCTTTGTTTCTGGATACCTTACCATCTTCAGTCAACTTGTTTCTGAATACCCACTTGGTTCCAATTATATTCTTATCTTTAGGCTTGGGTACAAGAGTCCATGTCTTGTTCTTTTCTATCTGTTCTATTTCCTCATTCATTGCCTCAATCCAACTATCATTTTCCAATGCGTCTTTAATACTTCTAGGTTCAAAATCAGCAAGTAAACAAGTGGTTTTCAACTTACTTCTTGTCAGGGTTCCTTCATTTTTGTCTCCAATGATATGATCTGGTGTATGATGTCTTCTAACATATTTAGCTAATACAGGTTCTTTACCTCTTGAATGAGTTTCATTGATATCTGCTTGTGCTTCAATTTCATATTCAAGATGTTCTAGCTCAGTTGCTTCAGACTCAGTAGACACTTGCTCAGTAGTGCTTGAATGTTGTTGTGGCTCGGTCTGAACTATTTGCAACTCGATTACTGAAGATTCAGGAGTTGAGAATTCTTGAGTGAATGGTATACTTGGTATAGTATCAGGTTCAATGTAGACAAATCTCTTTTAGTCTTCAGGTATCTTTTTGCTTTCTTGTTCTGATTTGTCTGCAAACTCATCAACTTTCACATGTGCACTTTCTATGACTTTGTGAGTGGATAGATTTAAACATCTATATGCTTTTCTTTTGCAAGAATAACCCAAAAATATTCCTTCATCACCTTTTACATCAAATTTTTCTTTTCTAGATTCTTTCAAAATATAACATTTGCTTCCAAATATTTTCAGATAACTTACATTGAGTTTGTAGCCATACCATAATTCATAGGGAGTCTTGAATGAATCCTTTTTCAACTGTACTCGATTTAAGGTATGAACTGCAGTGCTGATGGCTTGCTTCCAGTATTTGATAGCAATGTTTTTTCTATCATCAGGGTTCTTGCACAATCCATAATGGATCTATTTCTTCTTTCAGCTATTCCATTTTGTTCTGGAGTTCCTGGTGTTGAAATGTGTCTTTTAATACCTCTTTCAATGCAGAAGTTATTGAATTCATGTGAAATGAATTCACCACCTTTGTCTGACCTTAAACATTTCAGCTTTTTCCCTGTTTCTTTTTCAACTCTTGCCAAATACCATTTGAATTTTTCAAATGCTTCTGATTTATTCCTTAGATACATGACAATCATCATTCTTGAATAGTCAACAACAAAAAGAATGAAAAAATTTTCTCCAGTATAGCTTTCTATTCCAATGGGTCCACATAAATCAGTATCCACAATTTCTAATATATCTTTAGACTGATATTTTTTACCTTTAAAACTAGTTTTTCCCATTTTACCAATCTAACAATTCTTGCATAGACCAACCTCAGGTTTCTTGATGTTAGGAATGCCTCTTACTTTCTTGAATTTTCTTATTTTTACCAAATTATCAAAATTGACATGACACAACCTTTTATGCCATAACCAACTCTCTTCAATTTGAGAATAAAACATGAGCATTCACCAAGTTCTAGATAGAATAAGTTACCTTTATTTTGAGTGCCAGATCCTATCAGTTTTCCTTGCTCATTCAACAGTCTCGCCTTTCCATGCATGAATTCTACCTTGAATGCAGTATTTAGTAACTGTGCCACACTTAGCAAATTATGTTTGAGACCTTCAACCTAGTAGGCATTATTACATATGAGTTCTTTGGATAGACAGATTCTTCCTCTTTCTTTTATGAAATGAGGTTCATCGTTACCAAACCTCACACTACCACCATCATAGTCTTCAAATTGATCAAACTTAGTTTTATCACCAGTCATATGATGTGAGCAACCGTTGTCTATAATCCATGTATCATTCTTACTTACATGAGAGATAAGAGCCATTTTATCTTCGTCATCACTATCAGAGTTATCTTTAACAGCAATATAAACAATTTCATCCTCACTATTATCAGAATCCTTAGAATTTTCAGCCATGAAACATGATTTCTTACCTTTTTTCTTGGATGATTTAAAGTCTTTCATGCCATTCCATTTGTGATCTTTCTTTTCATCATTGTTTTGCTTGTTTGGGCACCTTGTTTCAATATGACCAATTTCATCACAAGAAAAATAGATTAGAGGAACTTTACCTTTGTATTTTCCTCTGCCTCTAGAATATTTCCTGGCTAGTAAAGCTTCAATCACTTTGAGATCACTGTCTGAACTTTGGCTTGATTCATTTTCACTTTCTGACTGTGATTCTATCTTCTTTTTGCTTTTCCCTTTGAGTGAGAGCTTGGCTTGAAATGTTGATTCAATGTTTTTGGAGGCTGGAACATAGTTGTCAAAGTTATATAGTTCAAATATAGTTAGTCTTCTGACTATGGCCTCAAGATTTATCTTATGATTTGCTTCACACCTTCTTTCCTGTATTGCAGAGACTCTAATTGCATAAATGGGAAGCAAGGTTCTGAGAACTTTTCTTACAACTGTTTCTCCTTTGATGTCACCTCCAGCTGCCCTAATTGCACTTACACATGCTTTAACTCTTTCAACATATTTTGCAACGTTTTCATCCTCTTTCATCTTCATTTGATCAAATTGTCCTCTTAGACTTTCTGCTTTTGCTCTTTTCACATTATCATCCCCTCCATAGATCTCCTTTAGCTTGTTCCACATGTCAAAGGCAGTTTTGCAGTCTTTAATGTCATCAAATTCTTCATAGCTGAGAGCAGATGCTATGTCTATCATCATATTGTTGTGAGTCTTCTTTTCAGCAATATCATTAACTGACAGTGTGCCAGAAGGTTCTTCATATTTTTCTTCAAGGTATTTCAGTCCAGTATCACCAACAGTAGCCAGATGAAGTTTCATCAATTCTTGCCATGCTGAGAAGTTATCTCTGTTAAGTTTTGGAATTTCTCTTCTGTAAGACATCTTGATTTTTGGCTTAGAATCTTGAAATTCTTTCCTGCAAGCACCAAAGGCTCTGATACCAATTGTTAGAAATGAGAATGGAGTAACTGAGAGGGGGAGGGGGTGAATCAGTTACCACAAAAACATTTCACAGTCCCTTAGATGTCTAAAATCTTGATCTTGGTTACAGATTACTGAAACTTGGTAATGCAGCAAATACTAATAATTATTAAGAACTGGTAACCCAAACAATTCAGAAATCATGAACACTAGAGACACCAGATTTAACTTGGAAACCCAATATGGGAAAAACCATCAATGTAACTAGTTACTGTTTTTCACTCTTCTGAAGTGAACCCTGTTAGGAGCCAACCCTGTTAAAGGTTACAAAACACACTGTTAGGTGTGACCCTGTTAGAGGATTTAATCACCCTGTTAGGAGTGGCCTTGCTAGAGGTCTTTAGAACAATTCAACTGAACTGTCACCTTGTTAGAGAATTTACAATAGGGTTGTTAAACCCACTCTATTAAGAGATTTTGAGTTCACTGTTACAATGGTTAGAAAGCAACAATGAAGTGACCTGATATAATGTGCAACTTATCTTTGCTGATTGCAAATCTCTGTTATGCTTGACTAGATCCTTACTGATCACATACAACTTTGCAGCTCCTTCAACGCATCTGATCCTCTATCACACTTTTTCAACATTCGCTCATATGTTCAATATTCGCACTCTTATGCATCCAAACTCTTGCATCTTACGAATTCACAACTTGATCTTTCATATATACCTTACAGATTATCTTAGTCGGCTCTAATCACTGACCAATAATCAAAAAAATACAATAGTCAGCTAAAAAAAATTACAAACCAACAAATCCCTTTACTGGCTGACACTGCTTGGTTAATACTGTTCAAAAAATAATTCTTGTGTTAACCGACTAAGCTCGGCTAATACAGCGAACTCCGTGACATCCCTTCAATCGTCGGGAGAACTCAGTAAGTATAGATGACTGAGTGATCTCGGTAGAAACTGTCTTTTCCAAATTCCCTTTGGACACCAAGTGAACTCGGTAAACACTGACTTTCCTTTGTTTACCTTCCCAGCTCGCTAAACACTAACTTTTCTTTGGTTACCTTCCCAGCTCGGTAAACACTAACTTTTCTTCGGTTACCTTCCCAGCTCGATAAACACTAACTTTTCTTCACTTACCTTCCCAGCTCGGTAAACACTCTATCATAGTTTCCTTCGATCACTGAGTGAGCTCGATAAGTACTGAACTTCCTTCGTTTAACCAAGTTAGCTCGGTAGAAGCTATCTTTACAGTGTAATATACAGCAATGCTCGGTAGACTCTGTAAATGACTATGCTTACCTTCTGAGCTCGGTAGACTCTGTCTGATGACTGATATGACATTTGTGTAACATCAAAGACAACACTCAATTAACCAATTGTATCCAACATGGGTGTGACATTTCCAACAACCCCATCATGTACATTTTTTTGGTTCTTGTTGACATGTTTGGTTTTATCCCTGTTGGAAGTGGAACCTTTTTTTGTGTCTCTTTGAAGACTGAGCTCACCTTTCTTGACCATAAATTCTTCAATACGAATAGCCTGTGTAATCATGTCTTCAAAGGTATGTGGACCTTGTAGTTGGACTCTATACCTAAAATTAGGTAAGAGGTTATCAATGAAAATGTCAAGCTTCTTTGTTTCTGGGATTTTATGGGAATACTTATTGTATAGTTGTCTCCACCGTTGGAGGAAAGTGAGAAAAGGCTCACCAACCTTCTATTTAAGGTTGCATAGATCTCGAATATTTATAGGATGTTGAATGTTATAAGAATATTGCTAAAATAATGAATTGGAAATTTCGTCAAACATCTTGATACCAGGAGGTAAATGTGAGAACCACTCCAAAGCTTGACCACCTAGGCTTCTAGGGAATAAACACATGAGGTACGTTTGATTGTGCATAAACTCCATAGAAAAAGCATCAAATTCCCGCAAGTGATCTTGGGCATTAGCAGTACCAAAGTACATGTCATATTTGGGTAGTTCTACACCTCGTGGGAAAGGTGGCATGTTTATGCTTTTGTCAAATGGAAATGAACAAAGAGCATCCAATGTGTATGTCTTTGTGGGTTTCTCCTTCTCATGCATCATTTGAGCCAAATGGTCTTGCATAATTTTCAATTTTTTTGGAGTTTGGAGGTCTCAGTTTCTTCTTCAGTTTTGACAATGGTTTCTACATTGAAATGAGAAGGCAACTTTTCTCCCTCTTGGGCAAGTTTGAGAAAGTATTTTTCTTTCTCTTCATTGATTAGGATTCCCATGACCTTCTGAAAGTTTTTGTCTCTTCGAAATTTTTCTATGTGTTTAGGAAGGATTTCCACCTCTTCCTGTTCCTCATCAGTGTCATATTCTTTCTCTTTCTCTTTGTCATCCCTAGGTGGTTCTTGATATCGACTATGACTACCATGTTCAGGTTCACGATTAGTCATTATAGGAATGTGTTCAATTTCTGTATGTTGTGTTTCAAAAGGGTCTCTGGAGAAAGGATCATACATTGTGTTTGGGAATGTAGGACTTCTACCTGTCTCAGTATCCTCTTGGTAAAAATGATTCCTAATTTGTTGCAAATTGGAAAATGTTCGTTGAACTCAAGATAACCTAGTAGGTGAGGAAGATCGCGAAGATGCCTCACTAGCCAAACTGGATACAGATTGCCTAACGAAAGGTAAGCAACCTTTTCCATGATTACGACCCCTAGCATGACCATGTCTAAGGTTATCGGGATAAAACACATTGTTGCTTCTAGTTGTGACAGTCATAGACAAGGACAAGAAGCTAGAACCTAGACAAGGACTACACTAAGACTGAGTCTCAAAAAGGACAAGATAATAGTAAGAATGTTGTTCACTAAGGCACAAATGGTCTAATTTAAAGGCTAGAATAGCCAGAGATTATGACCAATGCGACACAAAGTATGACAAGCATTAAGACAAAGACCAAACAAATTACTTATGAGACAAGACTAGTCAAGGTGTAAGACACCAATCTTTAGCTAAGTGAAGTGTCACTATTTTAGGACTGTTTGCAAATAGAGAGCAATAAATGGATGCAGAAAAGGATAGCGTGCAGGCCACAAGTAGCTAAAATAGACCCAAATTGGTAATGCTGACACAAGATCTCGCATGAAAAACCTTTACGAGTCCTGCGAAGAAGTTTTACAGGCCATGCAAAGAAGTTTCTGTCTCGCGTGAAGGTCAGTGACAGTACTTTAATTTTGCTCGAATAAGTTCATAGAGCCACACGAAGACTCATAATAGAAATTTAATTGTGAGTGAGAAGAAAATAATTTTGCACAAGGACCAGATGATTTTGTGCGAGACCAAAATGATTTCGTGCGAGAAGGCAGACCAGTTTTACAAAAGCAACTAATTTTGACAAATTTTTTGATCATTTCAGTAACCAGGCAGATAAATAGGAAAGTAGAACAGCAAGCAGGTGATTTCAAGAACATCTGAAAATAATGAGCAAGGGCAAAAGCAACCTCGCGCATGAACAATCAAGTGACTTAGTTTGTGCTAATCCCTAAGAGAGCTAATTGTGTATGTTTTCAAAAAGTTTTCTAATCATGCATACATCCCTAGAAAATAAAAGTTGGCCTCACTAAGGTTTTTAGTAATGTTTTGACTCTGCAACTTTTATGACTCACAGAGGTGACCTCCAATCTCGGCGCACTGAAGTTTTAACACAGTTCGAGAACTTAATCTTCAAGAGCTGCTGGAGAGATCTGACAACCCACAATGAACCACACCTGTGGAGATTTCTTCTCCAAGGACATTTATATAGCGGTTGTCACTACCACGTCAAAAATGGCTATTACTGCTCGAGGTTTCATCAACGTAGTTTTCCCTATAAAGGGATTGTCTGCTACGATTAACCCTCTCTAAAGGTGACCGACTCACAATAGTGTACCACAAGGGGACTTAGCTTCTAGATTCAAGGTTTTGACACATTTTCACTTTTAGCCCAATCAAAGCAGACAGATTAATCCGACACACTAAACTAAGAGTATCTCTTAAAGATCTATGATATCAACTCCCAGTGATCTATCACCCTCTCCGGAGAAAGGATGTCTCAATCAACAAGTTGAAGATTCATCTATCTATGAGATGCTCAAAGTATCCTCCCCACCTACAAGGAATCTATCGTAGAGAGGAGTTTCACTAGGAACCCACTCTCTCAAGATTCACGAATAGTGTTCATGGGGGTCTAATTACTATGTGTACCAATGTTAATTCCTGAAAGAAAATCTATCCAAAAGCAATCAAAGAGCACAAGGTGGTACACTTAACACTTTAACTAATGTGAGGTGAGTCCAAAGATGTGGAACATTTAACCTCTCACACAAGCCAAAATGAGTCCACAACTCAGAAACTAGTGAGTTCTAGAAAGCACAAAAGGGTTGCCTAGTGGAGCATTTAACGCTTCTTTCCTATAGACCCCTCCCCTTTAACGTGGTGCTAATCTTACAACCACAGGGTGAAACGAGGGACTGATGGATTAGCGAGTCCAATAACCCAAGATAGCTAATTAGATCTATCACTAATAACTAAGCCTACTAGATGAAAATAATAGAGATCACAACTTAGTATCAAATTATGCATGTGTTGTAAAATGAGAACATGGAAGAAAATACACACAAGCTTGACACAAGAGATGTTCGTTTTAGCTCCAAATGAAGGGTTATCAGTCAAAGAGAATTACCTAGCAATCCTCAAAACACACTTAGTAGACGTTTTACCTATTTTTAGCAACTTTATCTCACTTTTTCAATTGTCCTGCAAATCGTTGTTATGCTATTCCAAAAAATCAGAAAACACAGAAAAACTAGAAACTGTGAGCAATTAGCAGAAAAACCAGAAAACACAAAAATGAATGCAAAAAAAGCCTCTGTCAATAGAGTCTCACGCGAAATTCTTGACAATTCGCGCGAAGAATTTTTACGACTTGAGCGAAATTATATTCGGCCTTCGCGAAGAAGTAGGTGTTGCACGAAGTTTCACGTACTCAGGCAATTTTTTGCATGATACATAAAGAATCTTTGCGCAAAGATTCTAGATCCTCACACGAAAATGAATAGTTTTGCGCAAAGATTCTTGAATCTGTACAGAATAGTACGGACAGAGAACAAAAAAATTAATTTTAAAATGCAAAAAGAGGCCAAAAATTTTGATTTTCCCAGCCCCACAATGGGTGCCAAAAATGTATATGTGAAAATGTGACCTAAGCTAACACACACACTTTAACACGGTCTTTATTTGCGGATTCATCTCGGAATGAACATTGGATTGTTCATCCGAAAATTAGTCAGCAAGGCAACCTGTTGCCTTCTATCTAAAGGGAATTGCTTGTTAGATATCCTCAGATTTGAGGTGTTAAGCAACCAGACCCTCTACGAATGAAGGATTTGAAGGAGAATGCGACTAATCTATATGAGAATGCAAATTAATCTAGAATGGAGTATGCACATTTAATTTAAGAATATGTAAAAGAAAGCTATGTTAAAATGTATGCATATTAAATCTATATGAGAATTAAACTAACAATGAAAATATTATGAAAATAAGGAGCTCAAATGAATGCACAATCTAGCAGCAATTTGATGCAAATTCTCATTCAACCTCCTTCAAAATGAAGAGATGAGGGTCTCTTAAATAGACTTTCCTGGAATCCATCAACGGTTGAGATCGATTTCAATCAACGGTTAGGATTAAAGGTGAAGTTCAGTCATAAAGGAAGATTCCCAAATTAAAGGGAGTTAACTGATTTAATTTGAGTAGAATAAGGAGTTCACTGATTTAATTTGAGTAGAATAGGGAGTTAACTGATTTAGTTCCTTTTTGATCAATAGTGAACTGGAAATTTCCCTTTTTGAACTGAAGAGAGATTTTGGTGAGATATTTAATTTAATAAAATAAGATATACTCTCATAATTACCTTTTCTATTTAATTAAATAATCCTTTAATTAATTATAGACACTTTTCTTATTTAATTAAATAATTTCATTTAATTAATTAGGAATGGCTTCCCATTAAATTATAAACTTTGTTTAACTAATTAGAAGTAAGTACTCCATTTAATTAAATAATTTCATTTAATTAATTAAAATAGGCACATTTATTAAATTAAATAAATTTAATTCCATAGTACATTAGCCTTAGGATATAATTTAATTTAATTAAAGTATAAATACTTAGTAATTAAATTAAATATTAATCAATAGGTTTAATGTGACTAATATAAGTAAATACTATAGGAATTAAATAATAAGCATGATGAATGAAGATTAGGGTTTTTTGCATCTGACAATTAAGTCAAGTAGCGAGTAGCCGAATAAAAATTTGCCTAATGGAATAGGACTTTAGGATTGGTCAGAAATAGACCAGAATTGGTATCATGGCAATGAGCCAATTTTGGGGTATTACAGCATCTAGAATGTGTCTAGAAAGAACTAGGAGATAAGCATGACAACTAAGCACATAACTTCTACGATAAGAAGATAAACATGATGAGGTGTCTAGAATGTTCTAGACACCATGTGCTCAAATAATGTGCTAACTCCTAAGTGTAGACAACATGTGCATAAGTAGAGTGCAAACTCATGTGTTGTCAACATGATAACTCACAAGAGTTCGCATACTCCTATGTGAATGCACATTAATTTATTTAATTAAATTTCTTTATTTAATATTCACTTGATTTCTTTTAAAATTAATTTATTAATTTTAAATCTCATGGACTCACTTTATTAAATCCACTTGTTTTATCTTAATATATTTTAATCACATGCACGCATTATGCGATCTAGAATCTTTTAATAATTTTAATATCTTTTCCACTTTTAAATTTATTTTCAAAACTTAATTGATAAAATATTTATTAACTTAAATAATAATATTATTTAGCATTTATTTAAAAATGAACTCTAGATATATTATTATTAAATTAAATAAATATTATCACGTTCCAAATTTAAACTCATAACATTCATCTCCAAATTTAATTCTTTTATTTAATTAATTTTTCAATTAATTAAATAAAATTAAATGTTAAAATATCATAATAATTTTCCACTAAATTAAATCATTAATTAAATCTTTTTAATTAGACTTAATTAATAGAAAATACACTAAAGAATCATAAAATAAAATACAAAAACCCATCATAGAAAAACACATACAAAATAAGACCAAGGGTTAATATCACGAATTATGTCTTCTGACACATTCAGAGGGTACTTGACTTAGATACTTGTCCTAATTTTCAATTAGGACAAATGGCTTAAACGGTTGGGATTTGGACTTGAGAATTTATCTCCCCTCTCTTACCATTGAGATAATGTGATAGGGTATGCTCATCCTGGCAATTCAGGGAAGTCAATACTTGGTACTTGCAACCTACATAAAATCTATGTAGGTACATACACAATATATACTAAGCTAAACAAGCAATGGCAAGAAGTGGTGCATCATGTAGATCCCTTCTAGCAGGTGACTATGACTCCCTTCCTTAACCACATCAAAAATGTCATACATAAAGAAAACAATACACACACCACACATATGCAAGTATGGGGTAAGTATCCATGAGAAAACACATATGATAATAAATCATCTAACTAATCATTATTAATAACTACAAACACTATAATAATCATCATACATATATGAAGTAAGGAGTATCAAGTAATCTCATCATATGATCAACTGAGTCTGAAACAATATCTGATAATCTCAAAATAATGTCACTAATCATCAATATACAATTGACATAAAAGAGTTCAGAAATGATAACAAAAATCTAACCTAGGGGTAGGCACTACAGCCTATTAGGAGTCAATGAGAAAATTCAGTATAACCAATCCTTGTTGGGAGACTTTGAATCCCTATTAGGAGATTTCAACCTTGTTAGGAGTTGTAGTATAATGTATGCAAAAAGAGCCCACTGCCCAAACATGTAATTTCAACTACAAGAAGAGCTCACTACTCAAACAAGTAATTTACTATTATTTTCCTTCCTTTTTTGATCTATGATCTTCAACTTGATCTCATATCACTAGATAAAACTTTTCATATATCACTTTCACAAAAAATGTCTTACTTCTCAATCTTACAAGATAGCACTAATACACCAAGATTGCACACTTCTTATTGCAAGAATTCATTTGCATAAATACCATGCCTTTACATAAAATACTGCTAGGTTAGCTAAGTCCATAATTCACTTTGCAAAGTTAAAGAAAACATATAAGATGTCAGCCCTAATTGGACAAGTAATTATTTTGCAATCAAAACAATTCTTTCCTTCAATTTCATTGTCCTACTTCATCAAAACATGATTAACTCTGTTTCATATAGTTCATACAAAATTTTGAGGTTAGACACATATCACCAACATGTATACTGTCTCCATGTAACTTCACTTGACATAATATGACGTCCACAACATGTTATAAACAAAACAATACATTGTTTTAAACCAAATTCTATACTTAAACAATTTTTTGATAGCCAAATACTAAGTATCTTTATTTTCAAGGTTTCCTATCAACATGTACATCATGTGTTGCAATTAATAACAACAATTACATATCATTATTAACCAATTGTCAATAATCTCCCGTTTGGCATTGATGGCAACAAAATAGGAAAATTTGGCTAAGTGACAAAAACAAAAGTAAATACCACCTTACATATAATAGTTAAGTTTTTATATATGCTCCCCCTTACAATATACATTACACTTTTACAATCTCCACATGTATATCTCCCCTTTTATCTTTCCCAACAATGACATGTATACAATTTTCACATGAATCTCTCCCCCTTTGACATCAATGACAAAGGTCAAAATGTCAAGATTCAGTCCAAAACAGTCAAAAACTATTGAAACTATTGTCTTCCCTTATGCTAATATCGTCTTCATGCAATTATCAAAAATAATCTTCAAGCTACTCACACCTTTGTTCCATGTCTCTTTGGTAGACTCTACTGATGTGAGAATTGCACATAATGCATATGATGCAATCTCAACTCCATTGATATCTGAATACAAAAAGTGTGTATATGTGCGCTTGGCTTTGACATATTCTTCTAGCTACTTCTCAACAATGATAACTACAAACTAATGGATTCTCTGAAATTAGATGTTTTCCTTAATATCTACTCTTTTCAAAGTTCCAGTTTCTTGATATTAGTGTGAACACTGGCAATTTGACTCTCAATATCATCAACTTTGCTAGATGGTTGTTGGATTAGGTTGGATAAAGCCTCTAGCTCATTCATCTTTGCCTCTATCTGAATGTCCAAATCCTTAATCAGTTTGTATGATAAGGTACATGAAACATACAAAGCTTTCCCTTGTTGCTGACATTTTTGAAGTTCTTTTATGCATGTATCAAGATTGACTAATTCATTCTTGATGTTCTGACAATCATGGGAAATTTGAGCCTTCGCCTCTACAACATTTAGCAAATTAGTGAACTCTTCATCAAAAGACTTTAGCACTTCTTATCCTCTCGATTTGGGATCTAACTTAGTGTGTTATACTATCAAAATATTGTGCAATCTATTAGTTACTTCCATTAGTGATCTCTACAAACTCTTAACTATCTTATTCTTCGGTAAAAGTTTAGATAAAGATGAAATAAAATCAGTCTGATCATCATCATTAGTAGCCAAAGTAGAAAGAGAGAGTAGAGTAGATGAACTAGATGTTTTAGTCGCATCCTCCTTCTATTTCCTTATTGCTTCCTTAGCTTTCCCCTCTTCCTCTTCTTTCTTTTCCTTTTCCTCTCTTTCTTTCTTCTCTTTTGATCTTTTCCTTTCTTCCTCCTCTATTTTCTTTTCCTTTACTTCTTCTACAATCCTTCTCTTATCTTCATCTTCCTTTCTTTTTCTATCTTCCTCAAGAAATTTTTGCTTGGCTTCCTCTATCTTCTAATTTTCAAATTCTATTAGCCTCTTATCTTCCTCAATTTGTTTCAACTTTTCCTCAACATCTTCGGTGTCTAGTACATTTGGTTTGAAACTGCCAAATGGATTGGTGTCATAAATATTGAGAGTAACATTGGTTTGATCAATCTTCATAGTGTCACCATTGACTGACACTTTTGAGGTTCTAGGAGCTGGAGGAGATGCTTCCTATGACTCTGACAACATCTTGTTGATAGCTATTGTCATCTCCTTTCTCAACTTATCCTTCTCACCAACCATAAATAAGAATGGCCTTAACTTATTCCTTAGGTATGGTGTGAGGTTATTCAAAAACCTCTTAATCTCATCTTCATCATAAGTCTTGAAAATTGTCCTTAGCATAGACTTTTGAAGTTCAAGGTCTTCTCTTGCTAGAGTCTTCTTTTCTATGAGTCTCTCATAGACTGTCTAGTTCACTACTCCTTTGATATCCTTCATACTTAGATCATTTTCAATGATATGTCTCATAGTAGATATATCAATTTGATCTTTCTCAAAATTATTTTCTAGATCATAAAACTTGTTCATCTGAACAAAGTTTCCCTCGCTTGCAATTGTTGTGTTTATCTTCTCAATCTTTGGCTTCCATGGTTGCCAAGCTTTTCCTACTTCTTGTTTAGGTGGAGTCACCTTTTCAGTTTTCTTGGTTTCCTATTCCTCAACCTCTTCATCATCACTAGATTCAATTGTCAACAATTCTTTTTGCCTCTTGCCAGGTCCTATAGCCATCTATTTGACTCTCTTAGTCTTTGTTGACATTTCTTCAACCAATCTCTCTATTTTTTTCTTGTGTTCACTAGGCTGAACATCAGACACTACCACATAAGGAATGCTCTATCCCAAAGTTTTCTTAGCAATTAAAACTGACAAGGGTTGTATCTTAAATACATCTTGTTTCAATGTATATCATGGCCTCAAATTCACTTTCTGTCATTCCAGTCTTAGATAATGTGTGCCAAATCTATACTTAGCTTTATCTTTGTTTGAATTCAACAACAAGTCAATGTAGCTAACTGCAACATCATCACTCACCTCATAGCTCAAAGGATTTAAAAATGTTTTTTGAGGTTCTACTACTTGGTATGTATAGTCTATTTCAACTAGAATACATGTCCTCCTTGAACCTATCCATAATTGCAGGTGAGATCATAAATCTCTATTTCATCTCATTTTGGAATTCCTCATAATCAAATTACCATTGTCCAATACCTTGTCTACAAGGTGCCTTCTGTATACCTCTGCAATCTATTCCATAGTGCATCTGTCACTACTCATTATATATGTTACTGAAAACTAAGGAAATCTCTTCAACACATGAAAGAATATGTGATTTATTAGTGATTGGAATCTAAATACACCATTATTTGTTCTCTTAATCTTTTCAAGGTTTTTCAAGAGTTGTATCCTCAGTATTTCACTCAAATTAAATTTCTCTTTCTCAACACATATCTTGTAAGCTAAATAAATAAATCCTGTTGAAAATTCATCTATCTTGGAACTTGCACAAACTGAATAAGCAATAATTCTACTAAGAAATCTCACATCATCTTACTTGATAGAGTCGATTACCATGGCTTTCCCATTTTATATTGCCTTAATGTAACTTTCTACTTTCTTCTTAACCATATTTTCACCTATGGGTACACTGCCTTGTTTTCTAAGACCAGTTACCTCATGAATTAGGTTGGCAGAAATGTCTACTACATTGTCTTGCATCCATAATTTTCCATCATGTATCCTACTCAATATGATTTGAGTCCATTCATATATATCTAGCTCGTAGTATAAATGATACTTCAAGCATCAAACTCCATTAAGTGATCAAATCTAGGATTCATAGTCATGTGATGGCTAAAGACTAGTTCCATTTCCTTTTTCATATATTCATTTCCAATCAACTCAAACTTGCAATTCAAATAATTTTCTATGTTTTCAAGGTAAACTACATTGTTCAGAGCAATAGACAATGTAGAGTTAGGGTTTTAATCACTAGGTTTAATAGAAACTACCTTGAGCTTAGGTCTATCGTCATTTTCAACACTGTGAACAACTGACATATCCATGATCTGTATCAAAAATCTCTTTTACCAAATAAATTTTGTGTAAAAATGATAAAATACCACTTTTCAAAAATAGGGTCTGCTAAAAAATCTCTTTGACAAGTCACTTCTAGATGCTCTTCACTTCGAATGTGTTTGCAATGAAGTAAAATTCAATTATGTACTCCATTTATCCATCAACTTGAAAACTACATTAATTGTGTACTTCACAAATATGAAAAAGTTGTTATTTGTGTTCTGCAATCAAATAAGTGCCCAAACTTTTCTATCTGATCTTTAGATATCACCCAAGGTTTACTATAGCCTCTTTTCATCATGACAAACATCCTCAAGACTTCACATCACAAAATTCTCTGAAAAATATACTTTTCATCTTTTGTTACAAAATCAACTTTTACTATAGTACCAATAACTCTAAATTTCATCATAACTTGTTTAGATGAGCTCCAAATCACAAGTGAGCTTAGGTACCATCTAAACATAACTGAATACACCTTTTCCCAACTTCACTAGCTCTAATTTGGTGTCTGACTAAAGTTCTCAAATTCTGATGTTGTGAACAAGCTTAATTCAACTTGATTGAATCAAACTCAACAACTAACTTTGATCTTCCTGTCTCATCATCTAACTTTTCTTTTGAGATATATGTTCTTTTCACAAATGCTTCATTAAGTTCTTCTCAACGTTCACTCACAATGTTTCTTTGTTCTTCACTATTAGATCTAGAGTTCCTTTCATGGTTCCTTCTATCATTCCTTTTGTTTCCAAAGTTTCTTACATTGTTCCTTCTATCTCTAAAGTTTCTGTCCATTCTGCAGTACTTCACTATGTGTCTGAAGTTATTGCATAACTAACATACAGGTGCTTTGCTTCTAGGATTTTTTTGATCATCAAGTGCAAGACAATTTCAAGCAATGTGTCCTAAGTTGTTACACTTATAATAGATGATCTATCTTATGTCATCATAAGATCTTCTCTCTCTTGATGTCCTTTCATTAGGTCTTCTTCTATCTATAGGGTTAGTATTTCAAGACATTCTACTATTTCTTCTATCATTATCATACGTAGGTTTCCTAAAATCAATTGCATTATGACCCATACCATAACAATTATGAAAATAAAATTCCTTAACATGATTAAATGACTTATTAGCACAATCTCTTTTCATATGACCTATTTCATTACATAAAAAGCACTTACCTCTAAATTCATACCTGGTTGTCTTGGGAGTCTCAACTTGCTTTGGTTCATCCAAGATTCCAACTTCATTGATTTGCTCAATTTCTTTAAATTTCTCAAAAGATTGACTGGATTCAATCTTATCATCAGATTTGCCTTTTTCTTTTGAATCTAATCTAATCTCAAGTTTCTTTGCAAACATGTTAATTAGATAACCAAGACCAGTCTTTTCATAAGAAGGTCCATGTATAGACATAGAATCATCAAGTTTTTATTTGCTAGAATAGAGCTTCTCAAGCTATTCTTTGCACTGTGTCAATTCACCTTTCACAATAGTATTGTACTTATGGAGTTCTTCATGATCTTCTTTCAATGTTTCAAACTTAGATGTTTTCTTTGGCAGACTTGCTCTTAGATCTATATTTTTAGTCCTCAAATCATATTCAACTTTGCTAGGATCATTTCTCAAAGTCAACTTTAGATTTGTAATATTCAATTCATGCTTCAAGATCTTGTACTCTATCTTCAACTTTGAATAGTCATCATCAGCAGCTCTAGATTTAGTAGATTCAGGATTTTATTTTAGATGTTCAATCTTTTCTTTCAACTGACCAATGTATACTTTGGAGTCTTCATATCTATCCTTCAGCTTGTCTCTTTCTTCAGTAAGGAGATCAATTTTTTCAAGAGCTTCTTCAAGGTTATTTATCAACTGTTACATATCCATAGGGATCTTACTTAATTTGTTAAGCCTCTTCAAAGTAACTATGTGAATCAATAATCTACAAACTTTAGTTGCCAACTAGATATTATTACTTACTTTAAACCATGCATAACAAAGCAATAAAGTAATGTTGAATAGTAATAGTAACAATACACAAAGATGACTTGTGACACCATATTTTGTTAACTAGGAAAGCCCTGACCAAGGGAAAACCCCAGTGGGGATGATACCCACTAGTTAATATATTGATACATATGTTCCTTGTTAGAGGATGGACCCTATTAGGAGTCAATGAGAAAATTTAGTATAACCAGTCCCTGTTAGGAGACTTTGAATCCCTATTAGGATATTCCAACCCTGTTAGGAGTTGTAGTATAATGTATGCAAGAAGATCCTACTACCCAAATATGCAATTTCAACTACAAGAAGAGCTCATTGCTCAAACAATTAATTTACTATTATTTGCCTTCCTTATTTGATGTTTGATCTTTAGCTCGATCTTGGATCACTAGATAAAAATTCACATATATCACTTTCACAAAAGTTCGCTTACTTCACAATCTTACAAGATAGCACTAATACACCAAGATTGCACACTTCTTATCACAAGAAGTCCTTTGCATAAATATCATGCCTTTACATAAAATATTGTTGGGTTGACTAAGACCATAATTCACTTTTTCAAGTTAGAGTAAACATCCAGGATGCTGGCCCTCATTGGACAAGTAATTATTTTGCAATCAAAACAATTCTTTCCTTCAATTTCATTGTCTTGCCTCATCAAAACATGATTAATTTTTTTTTGTACAGTCTGTACAAACTTCCAAGGTTATACATGTCATCACCAACATATTGTTGACATTCAATCAAGTTTTTTATTAGTGACAACACTTATTCAGATTTTGTATGGCTACCGAGCTCATTGAAATTCTGCAGTGTTTGCCATGTATTTCAATAGCCACCGAGCAGTATAGTTCCTACTGAGCATTCTAGTGGTTACCAAGGGAATTCAGTTAGTGTGATGTGCAATAGTTCAAACCCAGTAGAATCAGTCAGTGTGAAGTCCAGCGGTTCAACCCAAGCATTTCAATGGTTACCAAGCTTTTTAGTTTCTACCAAGCTAGCAGTTCATGTGAAGCAAAGTTAGTGTTAACCGAGCTATGTGATGATTAGTGTTTACCAAGTGCAATCATGGTAAATGATTAATTCTGTTTATACCAAGTTACATAGTATCTACCGAGTCACCAGTGCAAACCAAGTTTGAGACTACTCTGAAATGATTAGTATGGACTGAGCTTCTACTTCTACCAAATGCATGATGATGCCAAGTAGTGACAATGGATGTCGAGTATCAAAACTTCACCAAGTAAGTCTTTAGAACTCGAGTATCTACATATGGGCCAACTTTGTAATATTGGTGTTAACTTGTATATTGGCTGACTTTGTAATTATGTAAATTGGATTGGTATATATATGTAATGTATTATATCATATCCCAGTGTGGAAAAGTATGAAAAGTATGAATATGTAAAAGTAATGTGTAACAAAAGCATGCGAATCAATAGAAAAAAAAGTGTATTGAAGGTCATATCTAAAAACGAGCAACAGTGTCATATCCATCACATAAAGTTGATCAGTATTTCAAAGAATCTCTATTAGAAATTCAGTTATAAGTTAGAGATCTATTATTTCATCCTAATACGTGAACCAGTCAAAATTCTTTAACAAGGTAGACTTAATAGTCTTTTCTCAAATCTCTTAACAGAGTGCATACTTCATTGTGTGTTTGTAAAACCTCTAACAAGGTGGACCTAACAGTCATAATTGCTCCTAACATGACAAATCATCAGAAGTGATCAGTGCTTTATGCTGCAGTATTGAAGTTCTATGGGTATCATCCCCACCCCAGTTTTACTTTCTATTTGGAAGGTTTCTAAGTCACCAAATTATTGTGTTCAAAGTGTTATGAATGTTTTATGTTTTTAGTTTCTCATGCATGCAGTTAGATCTGATTTAATGAATTAAATGGTAATTGGATTATTGCAATTAAGATCTAAATTTGGTAAATCTTTTGAAGTTACTGATTCACCCCTCCCCTCTTAGTAACCTAGCTAGTCTTGAATATTTCCAACTCATGTATACTATCTCCATGTAACTTTGCTTGACATAATATGACATATACAACATGTTATGAATAAAACAATACATTGTTGTAAATCAAATTCTATACTTAGACAATTTTCTGATAGCCAAATACTAAGTATCTTTATTTTTGAGGTCTCTACTCAACATGTATATCATGTGTTGCCATTAATGACAACAATTATATATCACTATTAGCCAATTGTCAATAGAGAATTCTTTTGAAATGAGTGTTAAAAAAGGGGGGAAATATATGTATTTTTCTTAGTATATTTGTTTGTTTGTATGTATTTTAGGGTTATAAGGAGAGATTGTATTTGTACTACAAACAAAAATAATTTTAAATCACAGAGATTTTACAAAACAAAAGTTGTATCAAGGGGAAGCATATATATATATATATATATATATATATATATATATATATATATATATATATATATATATATATATATAGGGGGGGGGGGGGGATTTTATGATCAGGAGAATTTTGTATAAAGGTTGAGTTATTTGTGCACATAATATTTTTTACACTACTTTTTAAAGGGGGGGAATGTTATTTCTACACAGAATCATATTGCATATTAGTGTCAAAATGTGTATAAAAACCAAGATATCATATTTCCTGAGATATAAAGAAGAAGATAAGTAAATATTGTTTAGTATACCTGAGCTCAAGTATTCATCGAGCAATTATACTTACGTTGAGTTGAGGAGAAGTCAATGTACACCAAGCATATAGTTTATCAAGCTATATAGAGGACATTGAGAAAATTATTGCTAAGTGTTACTAAGGAATAATAGTGTATTTATCTAGTGACATAGAGATGACATTAGAGTTTGAATTGGCACTAATTCTAATTCAATACAATTCTACCAAGCATGGAAAACAATTTACATGAATCAAGGTAAAGATTTGAAAAGATTTTCTTGAAGAATGTGAACTAATTTTTCTCGATCTCAAGGTAGGACAAACCAATGGAATAATGATGCAAAGGAAGGAAATTATAGATGATTTTAGAACCGTTGATAATGAATAGAGAACAATTCCATAAAGTTTTAAAACCCTAATTAGGTCAAGCTGCAAAATAGAGAAAGAAAACTATAAATGCAATAGTTGAGAATAGTTTAATGTTGTTGATGGTCAGAGTTTTGTGAGAACAGTATTGTTGAAGGAAGTATTGAAGTGAGGAAGAGATCAAGATCAAGTACAGAGGTCAGAGAAATCAGAGATAAAGAAAGAGTTGGAATGAATTACAGTTATAACATAGCAAAGAAATAATTATAAAGTAGAAGAGGGATCTAATCAAGTAAAGTAATTTTTATTTTAAAGGTAATTAATGCTATTATTTAATCGCTATAGTAGTTTTTTAAATCCTTAATAGGTCGAATTAACATGCTTATATGTAAACTCTTAACTGAGGACACACTTGAAGAGTATTGTTATAATATCCTTGAAAATGGTAGATCTATATAGGTCTTATTGTATACTCCTAAATGAGTAAGTCATCAGAAGTGACTAACATTATAGTCGCAACAAGGTAACCTCTTACTGCAGTAGTGATAGATTTATGGGTACCATCCCCACCATATGTTTCCCTATGGTCAAGGGTTTCTACAATACCAAATATTTGTGTTGTGTTATATTTCATGAGCTTATATGTTTTATGTTGAGAATGCTAAATATGTGATCTTAGTTTAATTTATAAAGTAATGTGAAGAAAGAAAAATCATTTTTGAGTTACATTAGGTGAAAATGGGAAAGAACTATATTTATTTGAGAGTGAAAAGTTTTAGAGGATATTGATTCACCCCCCACACCATCCCCCCAACCCTCCTCTCAACATCATATCCATCCTTACTATTCCAACAAAATCAAACCCAGAGGAGACATAGACCACCATGCTTGAACAATTCATTGCATGTCAACCTCTTCCATGGTCATTGTTAGGATTAAACCATAGACAGAAATAACAATTACATGCAAATATAACCAATAACAAAAAATAATAGATCACATAGAAAAGAACACAAGGCACCAAGATTTAACATGGTTCACCCAATCCCTAGGCTACATCCACCAAACAAAAAATCTGATATTATTATGTTCTAGTGAATACAACCTGATTACGATATGTAATCCCTTATAGCTTAATACTGCTGCAAGAACTAATTTTGCATCACAACTTAATGAGAATACCTAACCCTAAGCCTTTTTATACAAATATTTTATGCCATTTTTAGGGTTATGACATGTCAGCCATATGTCAACTACAATGTCAGCCATGGCCCAAAAAAAAATTTTGGGGCGCTACCCCAAACCCCAAAGAATTTATGATGTACAGTACTTTCCTAATTAGTCACCACAATCTAACAATCTCCCACTTGGGGACTAATCAAGCTCCACAATAAACAACAATCTCCCACTTGGAGATTGATCCTGTAGCAATACCGCTACCACATGGGGCTCCCACTGGATCAAACCACCCTGGACTCTACTGTTCTTTTATTCATATTTAGTCTAGAAGACATCTCCTTAGTCAACTTCAAATGACTAGGTAAAGGTGTCCTGATAGGTTTAGCATTCTCCATAGAGAAACCTTGCAACACCTTCTCCACATAATCAGCCTGAGATAGTGTCAATGTTTTGTTCTTCCTATCTCTACAAATCTTCATACCAAAGATTTTTTTTTCTGCCTCCAAATCCTTCATAGAAAACGCATGTGTTAATTGACTTTTTAGCCCCTTAATGGGATCCATGTTAGACCCAGCTACAAGCATATTATCAACATATAAACATAAAATAATGTAGCTATCATTAGCCAACCTCTTAAAATAGACATAGTGATCTGAATGACACCTACTGTAACCATGCTCATGCATAAAACTATCAAATTTTAGACAACATTGCTGAGGTTCTTGCTTCAAGCCATATAAACTTTTCTTCAATTTGCACACTAAGTTCTCCTTACCTTTGACCATAAATCCCTATGGTTGAGCCATATATATCTCTTCATCCAAATCACCATGAAGGAAGGTTGTTTTAACATCCATCTACTCTAAATGAAAATCTTTAGTAGCCACAAGACTTAAAACAGTACAAATAGAAGTCATTTTAACAATAAGAAAAAATATCTCATCAAAATCAATTCCCTTTTTCTATGCAAATCCTTTTAAAACTAACCTATCTTTAAATCTTGTCTTAACCCCCTTCCTCTTCTTTCAACCTGTAAACCCACTTATTTTGTAAAGCTCTTTTACCTACAGGCAACTTGCACAAATCCCATGTCTTGTTCTTTAGCAAAGAGTCTATTTCATCTTTCATTGAAGACTCCCAATGAATCTTAGTATCCACCTATATAGCTTCATCATAACTTTCAGGTTCACCAGCATCAGTAAGTAAAATAGAATACAAAGAGGGAGAGAATATTTCTAGAGGTCCAATGGGCCTTGTTGACCATCTAACATTCATCGGTATGTGTGGTATTTGTTATTGCGATTGTTGTAAATCATGAGGAATGGTTGGAACATCATCTTTTGGAGTATCATCCAGCACTACATAATCATCTTCTTTCTTCTCATGTTTCTACAACAAATCTTTGTACAACACTTTCTCATTGAATATGACATCCCTGCTTCTTAAAATTTGATGATTTTCAAAATCCCAAAGCCTATAACCAAATTCATTAATGCCATATCCAAAAAATACACATTTCTCTAACTTAACTTCCATCTTGGTTCTGCTTTCAGAATCTATGAGAGCAAATGGTTCACAACGAAAGGTCTTCAGAAAAGAATAACTCACCTTCTTACCAATCCATGCTTCCTCTGGAATATCATAGCCCAAAGGATTAGAGGGACCTCTATTAATCAAATAGACAACAGTATTGACAGTCTCCACCCACATGTGTAAGGGAAACCTAGCATGCAACCTCATGCTCCTTGCACGCTCCATTATAGTCCTATTAATGTGTTCAACCACTCCATTTTCCTGTAGAGTCCTTGGAATAGTTTTATGTCTATGAATACCATTAGTGGAGCAATAATCTTCAAATTCATGACTACAATACTCACCACCATTATCAAATCTGAGACATTTTAATTTCTTACCAATCTCATTTTCAACCAACCATTTCCATTTCTTAAAAGTTTGAAATACATCAAATTTTTCTCTAAGAAAATAAACCCATACTTTTCTAGTTGCATCATCAATAAATGTAACATAATAATGAGAGCCACCAAGGGAAGATACCTAAGATGGTCCCCATACATCTGTATGCACAAGCTCTAACTTCTTCCTTTTTTGTTTTCCTTCTCAGTCTTTACAAAATTCACTCTCTTTTGTTTTACATACACGCAGCTTTCATAGAAATCCATATTAACACATTTTAGACCTAGTAAAACTTTCTTTGAACGAAGTACTTTCATACCTTTCTCACTCATGTGCCCAAGTCTATTGTGCCACAACACTATATCAAAATCTACAGTAGCTATTTGTTCTCCCTGCTCAATTGCAGCAATTGTTCCTGAACCTTCATTTTTCTCTTAAAAAATTAAAGTAAAATGAACAATATGACCTATACAAATATATAAGGTGCCTAATTTTACACCTTTTGCTACTACAAGGGAACCTTTTGAAACCTTCCAATTGTTATCATTAAAAGTAACTACAAAACCCTCATCATCGAGTTACCCTACTAAAATTAAATTCCTACTCATCCTTGGAACATGTCTTACCTCATGTAGTAGCCAATGATTCCCATTCTACAACTTAATCTTAATTTTTCCCTTTCCAACAATCTAACAAGGTTCATTATCCCCCAAATAAACAAGCCCAAAATCTCCTTGGACATAATCAATGAAATAACCTCTATGAGGTGTAGCATGAAATGAAGCACTAGAATCTAAAATCCATGAATCATCAACACTTTCTAAAGATAGAAGCAAAGCATCCTCTTCGGATTTGTTACTTACCACATTTGCCTCCTTGTCTCCATCTAGTTTATCTCCTTCATTTTTATTTCGATTCCAAAAATCTTTCTTTTTATGACCTGGTTTCCCACAATACCAGTAGTCATTCAATCCTCTCAATTAAGACCTCTTTCCCTTTGACTTTCCTCTTGATTTTTCACAATTTCCAGAGTTACTTCCTCTCTCAGTCGTTCTGCCCCTACTTTGTGCATTCAAAGTACTTCCTGATGTAGATCCACCTGAGGTTTTCCTATGAGTTTCCTCACTCAAAACAACATCAATCACATCTTCACATTTTAGGGTACTAGGTCCAGGAAAAGAATTACTCATAGCCATTACCAAGCCATTCCAGCTTTCAGGAAAAGAACACAAAATCAAGAGAGCCCTAATTTCTTCATCAAAATTGATACCCATAGAAGATAACTAACTAGTAATATTATTAAACTCATTTAAATGATCTACAATAGATCCACCTTCTGCCATTTTAATATTAAATAAACACTTCATGAGAAATACCTTGTTTGAAGCAGAGGGCTTTTCATACAATGTCACTAGGGTTTTCATCAACTCTTTTGTTGTCTTTTCTTTTGTAATATTAAATGCCATCAATGGTGCCAAGCATAATTGAATGCTTCCAAGTACCTTTATGTCCAAAAGATCTCATTCATCATTTGACATATATCCCTGATTCTTGGCTTTGCCTTCCAATGGCTTCCATAAATCCTTCTGATAAAGATAGTCTTCCATTTGCATCTTCCATAACTGAAAGTTCTTCCCATTAAACCTGTCAACCCTCAACTTACCCTTGTTTGCCATCACTCCCACTCAATCGTGAGACTCCCACTTAACTATGAGACTTTCCTATAGAGGATAATTGAAAGACAACCTCGCTCTGATACCACTTGTTAGGATTAAACCATAGACAGAAATAACAATTACATGCAAATATAACCAATAATAGAAAATAATAGATCACATAGAAGAACACAAGGCACTAAGATTTAACACAATTCACTCAATCCCTAGGCTACGTCCACCAAACAACAAGTCCGATATTATTACAATCCAGTGAATACAACTTGATTACAATCTGTAATCCCTTACAACTCAATACTGCCGCAAGAACTAATTTCACATCACAACTTAATGAAAATACCTAACCCTAAGCCCTTTTATACAAATATTTTATGTTTTTTTAGGGTTACAACATGTTGGCCTACAACGTTGGCCATATGTCAGCCATATGTCGGCTACAACGTTGGCTATGGCCTAAACCCCAAAGAATTTATGAAGTATGTATAGTACTTTCCTGATCAGTCACCACAACATAGTAGTCATGAGTTGCATTAACTCTTCCCTATCCATGGTCCTCTCATTTGAAACATTTTCCAAACCTTCTTCCTCTACCTAATCATTCCTTGATGTCACTAGATCCTTGGTTTGCAATAATTTCACAATTTTCATCTTTCTAGTAGTCTACATTTTTAATTTGAATTTACTAGTGTCTATTTTTCTCCTTTTCAAACCATATTTTAATATGAAATCTCAATCATGAGTGTAATCATAAATGAGAATTGACATCCTTGGTGTGTCATAGTTCCTATTTTATCTCTTTCAAAGTCCTATTAAAAGTTTCAAATACAAACTCAAAAATAGGATAAAATTTCTCTACGAGACAACTTAAAAATGTCATGGCCAACTATTCAAGAATCCTTATGAGTTGGTATTAAGGAGGCATATTTTGTGTATAAACAAATATCAGTGCACCCTGGATGCTTATGCAAAGTTATGATCTTGAGTAGATAAGATTTGGATGATTGTGTGTTCCCTAGAGATGTAGATCATGACTTGAAACTGCACACAATTTATGCTTATTCAAATATTTTTGACAGATGATAAGGAGTCAAAGTGTCAAATAGAAGGGCACATTGATGAAAGTGTGGTAAGAAATTTTTTATTTTGAATATATTTAGAAAAAATAAATAGATGAGATGGCTGATTTTAATAGTTTTCTATTTATTTTATGTGGATGTCTCCACTATTATGAGATGTGTGAATGCTTCCAAGTGGTATCCTCTTGTCAGTTTTTTCCCTTAATTTAGAGTTATATTGTTAGAATTCTAATGGGAAAATGAGATGTTGAGAGGGGGAAGTGAATTAGAATCTCCAAAAAACTTTTACCACTTCACATATTAACCATACTAAACATAATTCACCATACACCTCATTAACTTTAACCTTGATTGTAATCAACCATGAAATATCATGTAATAACATATCTAACATATACTAATATGATCAAAACACATAAGCAAGTAAGCAACTCTTGACACAAGATTTGGTATCGCGAAAACCCTCAAGTGTGAAGGTAAAACTATGGTGGAGATGCCACCCATGAAGTCTTCACTACTATAATAATAAAGTTTCTATTTGGGCTACTATTTGATCACTTCTAATGATCTACCTTGTGAGGGGTTTTCTTTGCTAAAATAATATAATACTATTAAGTTTACCTTTACAAAGGGATTTAAATTTCACAACTAAGTGCTTTGTTAGGATATTTACAATAGGTCTATTAGAACCACTTTGTTAAGAGATACACTAATTATAATGTAAAATTATGATGATCCTTTGGTCTTGACTGATTTGTTGATAAAAAATATTCTCTCTCCAATATTTGATCACCTTAATGTGACTATTCTACAATATATGCTCACTAAACTTATCGATCTCCTTTAGTCCTTCAACACTTGATACTCATTGATTCTCCTTTAGCTTCTTATACATGCATTCCTCCAACTCACTTACTACTTATTCAACCTTGAAACCTTTCTTATATAGAAATCTTAAGAAGCTTCTAGATCAAAATTATTGATTGTCGATCATCCTTTTTGTTGCTTAAGCTTTCCTATTTATTGATTAGTTCTTTATATTGCATAGGGATTAGTGATACTAAATTATAGGCATAATCACCTCCTTGATCTTCACCTTAATCTAAGAAACATGTTACATACTCAACACAATACTTTACATAAGATTTTGCATCATTCAAAACTTAAATGCAAAAATTGCACATCTCAATACATATAACCTCCGATGCTTGGTTGTGCTTGATTCTTCCTATTGGTCCTCGACATAAAATACACTTGGCTTAAATTGGTTCCTCTATGAGTTACTCAGCTCATGCGGTGATCAACTTATATCATATGTTACCTTTTGGATAGCTTAGCAACTACTAAATAGTCAAAAACTTTTATGTCTTGTGCACTTTTTCTCTTTGTATCTCAGCCTTTATTGTGGCTCATTCATAGTGTTGACCGACCAACTCTACCTTGTAAATGAATAAGTGTTTTGCACTAATAGACAATACCAATATTACCTTTACGGTCAAAAATCTCCCCCTTTGGCATTAGTGGTAAAAACACTTATTTTAATTTTAAAAATCCGACATAACAAAATCTTCAAAAAAATTACATCCCCCGTAGGGTGTACTCCATTGTTGGAAATGTAATGACAAGCAAGCGACTGGGGGGGTGAATCAGGAACCAATTAAATGTTTCCACACTTAGATAACTTCTTCTATAATTCTTTAGATTATCTAATCTATTTTCATGCATGAACATAAAGAAATAAATAAATTGACATCATTAACACTTTGACACAAGATTTGATAACCCAAAAACCCTCCAACGAGAAGGTAAAATTGGGGTAGGGATAACACCAACAATGCTTCACTACTATAATAATAAAGTTAGCCTATTAGGGCTTACCATTGATCACTTTTGGTGATCTAATCCGTTAGGAGTATGAAGGATTATTAGGTCCACCTTGTGAAAGGATTTTACAATACAATGAAGTATGTACTATGTTAAGAGATTTAGCAATGGACTGTTAGGTCCACCTAGTTAGAGGATTTGATTGATGCACTTGTTAGGATGAATCAGAAATTTGATCTCTACTTTGTAACTTTTTTTGTTGATGTATATGTTTTGAACAATATGATCACCTGATTGTGACAATTAAGTCTTTTCTTTTCCCTTTATGTTTCTTTGTAGCCTACTTACTTAATGTACTCCATATTCACTCCTTGTCTTCAATTATGCATCTCTTCCATGTGTTTCATCTCATTACATCTTAGACAAATTAATTGTTCTTCCTTATATACCCATCAATCAATAACTTCATAGGAAGTCAACTTACATAAGAGATATCTTCATAATAATCAAGTTATACCTTCAAGTTAGCCCAAATGTTGATGCTCAGGCAATATTGTGTAATTGATATTTTGTTGATGCTTGGGAAATATAGTGAGCTCATGTGATACTATGGCACTTGGGTAGCATTGGCTGCTTGAGTAACACTTTATCATTTAGGTGACATTGGAGCAATCTGACTTAAACTAGTTAGCTCAGTTCATATAGAGAGCTCGACTAACACTGTAAACTTGGTTCACACTGCGAACTTGGTTTCCACTGACAACTCAAATAAATTAGTTTATAGTGTGATCTTGGTTAAAATAGTGTATCCTTTATCTACTTAGGCTATACTAAAATCTTCTCATTGATGGAAATTTTGGTTGCAATATTAACCGATCTTCTTGAATAGCTTAAGTGGTTTACCACTAATTGACAATATGTCTTGCCATAGGGTCAACAATCTTCCCCTTCGGAATTAGTGATAAAAACACTTATCTTGAGTAGTTCTATCAAAAATAAAAAATTTCTTGATTAAGAAGTTTCTGTCAAACTTCCCCTTTCCATATGCTTGGTTCTACAACTCGATTTGAACTAAAAATTGTGGCTCGGTCACAAGTGATCTAAATTTGTATTTTTTTAAATTGTTTTTGTTTATCTGTACATCTAGTCATCTTTTGCATCATATACATATTCCTCTATACATTTCTACTATATATTTCCTCCCTAATTAGATGTTATACTTTCCCCCTTGTTTTTGTTACAAATTCCAAAAACATATCTTTACAAGGTTATACCAAAATGTGTGAGGAAATCATTATGCACTTTCAAAATTAAAGACATAGTTTTATCCCAATTTTCTTGCAATACCTTTAAGATGTGTAGTTCAATCTGAAGTTTAGCTGATAAATCCATCATGAGATCTGCAACTGAGAAGTTTGTGTTATGAAATAATGTCTTTGCATGTGCAAGATGTTTTTGCATCATATCCATGTGAGGAAGTATCATACTTTGACTATCTAAAATATTTTCCCTTATTCTAGCTTACTCTCTCAACAATTTTTCCTGCAAATCTATCAAAATTTAACCTTTATAAAATGATTAGAGCTAGAACTCGAGTCAAGTGCTAACTAACTAGCATTGTTCTTTAGATCTTCATCAATCTTTTTCAATTTATCATTTGTTTCCTTTGTGAAAATTGAATTATCACTCAATTTTGTAAATAAGGAAACAACATTATTTACAACTCCTTCTAGAGTTCCAATAAGTGTGGACAATTCCACTTGATCAATAGCAATCTTCATTGCTACATTCTCCAAAAGCTTATTTTCAAATTTTCTTTTTGCCCTTTGCAGAAGCTTTCCCTGGCCATCTATGTCCTTATTGAATTTATTTACAATATCAACTAAATTCTTAGTAATGGGGCCTTATTATTTACCTCTATTTACATAATATCCAAAAATATGTCCTTAATGTCTTCAAGAACTTTTCCTCTATCTCTTTCTGCCTTCAATTTCCTCTATTGTGATATTTTTCTCAATAGATCACTTATGATCTCCATATGTTCAGCAGTGAGATTGGATTGATCCCAATTTGGAATCACAATCTCAGTATCAAGGTCAATCTCATCAATGGTCTTTTCCTTGAAATTTTCAAAATATGCATCCATGATACCATCAACATTTTCTACCAACTCTTCTATGAAATCATTAATCTGATAGATTACTTGTCTATCCTTAGTCCATAACACACTTCCTTTTAATGGAAATAATTTTTGAACATAGAAAATAAACATACAAGGAGAGATCCAAACTTACATGCATTCTTTCCTAATGCCCGAATGCTCTCCATGTTTTTGCCTAGTTGGCTCAGCTACAACTCAAAAAGGTTGAAGGATAGATTAATTTTCACTACTTTCTATGCCAAATCAACTACTTCATAGGGAACATTTTTTGGCATGCTCAAATTATAGATCTTGTGTTCTCTAACATGAATCCCAAATTTTATTTCCATGTTAGTGACATTGTTCATTTTTATTCCCATGTCGTCACATTTTGCTAGGGTCTTCTTGGCAATCTCACCATGAGCCAGGGTTTTAGTAGTCTCGGGTCTGTACCCATAACTCATGAATCATCTTCTTGGTGATCTTCATAGGTTAATCTATCCAGAAGGACATGTTGTGAACCCTACTAAGCATGCATTTGGTCCACTTTACTTGGAAATTATGTGGCATATGAAGGGCATGTGTTAAACCCTTGATCTCTAGATGTTTATGCTCAGCCTTTAGCGTTCCATTAGGACATAGTGCATTATACACCTCGTTCATCTCAAATGAACCTTGTCCGTCAATTGTACAGTGATAAAATGACCTAATATCATTGATTAACAGTACCTTGGGAGGGATAGTTGAGTGTGCTCCCAAAGGATCTTTCTGCTCTGTAATCACTGGGTAGAGCTTGAATTTTGGTGCTTCACATACTGAGTTCTTTAAGAACATCTCAAAACCCTTATTTTCCTTTGAAATGGAGTTGGATACCATAATGCTTGGTGAAAGATGAATTCACAATAACTAATAACTCTTCATGCAACTTTTCTCTTCAACACTTTGCTCTTAATCACTTGGGGTCTCAAAATCACTCTAAAATCTAAATGCAAGGTAAGAAATACACCCTCGATTTTTCCTTTTATGAAAAAAAAATCAAAATTTTAGGGCCTATTTAATGGATCATATAGTGTTAGGTGAGATAGCTCAATATTGTCTTTGAATCATAAACTTGGCAATGGCTGATCATCAAACAACTCTGTTAGAACTAAATTATAACTTATCTTTACTCGGGAAAAATAGACAACTCAGTTACACCTAGGTTGTAACTTGGTTAGAACATAGGTCCCTTTCTTAACCTTGTGCATCTAAATATGTAGATTTGGATTGTTCTTTCTTGCTTATTTAGAACTAATGTAGGATCTTCTTGGATTCTTAGTTCCAGTCATCTCCTAAACTACTTAGTTGGATGTGGATTCTTCACCCAACTCATTGGATTGGATGATGATAGATTCATTATCTTTCCTTGGGTTTTCCTCTAATTTCATTACTCATTTTTTATTCGTTCAAGTCTTGATTTGTTCAACCTTGGAATTTCCTTTATTTTCTTCACCAAAATTTGATATGGCTCTATTCATACAGTTTCTTTCCACATGACCTATCTTTTTGCATACATAACATCTTACATTAGTATTTTGTTTTCTGAAGCGAGTCTTTACACAATTTACTCTAATGTTCCCATATTCTCCAAAATGATGACATCTTCCCCATGTTTTGTAGTCCCAACCAATAAATGATCTTTATCTTGTTCCATTGTGCTAATTATTTGGATTTGATCTGCATTCTAAAGATTTGTGACCATGCTTGTGACATGTGAAATAATTCCCTTCAAACTTTGACCCAGTTTTGCATTCATTAACCTTGTGACCATATTTTTTGCAATTATAATAATGACCTTTCAAATTTCATTACATAGTATTGTTCCAACAAATATTTGATGTATGACCTATCTTTCCATAATTGTTGCATGTAGGCCTTTTGTTCTCTTATGATTCTTGTTGTGATGATTCTCCTTGATCAATACACCCTAAGGCAGTAACACCTTTAGGTCTATTCAGATTTTTCTCATATAATTGATTCAAACTTTCTTGTGATCTTAATATTCTTTCATTGAGTTCTTTTTCAGCTCTTAGTTCATTCTGGAGTCTCTCATATTCTTCTCTAAAATTGGTCATTTATTATTTTGTTCTTTTGTTCCATGACTTCACATAGCCTGATCAAGTGACTTTCCTGTTCTCTTTTCAATTTCCTCACTTCTTCTTGTAGAGTAGCATTCCTTATTAGTAGATCTTCTATGGTTGCATCTACTTATTTTAAACTTCTTTCTCTATATAGGTCTTATATTCTTTCTTCAATGTATATATTTTCGCTCATCTATGTAGCCAATTCTTTTCTTCTTTTTAGAGAGTGAGGGAGTTGCTCGTTGAGTTTCTTGACTTGCTCCATAGCCATGTGTAGACCAATTTTGTCATTCTTAATAGATTTTTCTAACTTGTACACTTCCATCTCCTCATATCTTTACTCTCAAGATGTTAAGCCTTTGATAGGAGAACCTTGCTCTGATACCAATTGTTGGAAATGTAATGACAAGCAAGTGACTGAGGGGGAGGGGGTGAATCAAGAACCCATTAAATGTTTCCACACTTCAATTACTTCTGATTTAATTCTTTAGCTTATCTAATCTACTTTCATGCATGAACATAAAGCAATAAAGAAATCAACACCATTAACACTTTGACACAAGATTTGGTAACCCAAAAACCCTCCAAGGAGAAGGTTAAATTGGGGTGGGGATGACACCCACAATGCTTCACTACTGCAGTGATAAAGTTGGCCTAGTAGGGCTTACAATCAATCACTTCTAGTGATCTACTCTATTAGGAGCATGAAAGACTGCTAGGTCCACTTTGTGAAAGGTTTTTCAATACAATGAAGTATGTACTATGTTAAGAGATTTAGCAAAGGATTTTTAGGTCCACCTAGTTAGAGTA
This sequence comes from Cupressus sempervirens, assembly GCA_028749045.1. Classification (NCBI taxonomy): domain Eukaryota; kingdom Viridiplantae; phylum Streptophyta; class Pinopsida; order Cupressales; family Cupressaceae; genus Cupressus; species Cupressus sempervirens. Next base: position 715,692,124 of record CM053791.1, on the reverse strand, counting down.
CTTGACTCATACACCTGTTAGGATGAATCAGCAAGTTGATCTCTACTCTATAACTTTGTTTTTTATTGTAGATCCTTTGAATAATATCATCACCTAACTATGATAGATAAGTCTCTATTTTTTCCTTTATATTGCTTTGTATCCTGCTTACTCAATCTGCTCCATATTCACCCATTTTCTTTAAATATTCATCTCTTCCATGTATTTCATCTCATTACAACTTAGACAAATGAATTTGTCTTCCTTATATACCCATCAATCAATAACTTCATACCAAGTTAGCTCACATAAGAGATATTTTCATAATAATCAAGTTATACCTTCAAGTTGTCCTAAATGCTGATGCTCAAGCAACATTGTGCATTTTATGTTCTACTAATGCTCAGGCAATACAGTGAGCTCAGGTGATACTATGGCACTCAAGTAGCATTGGATTTTAGGGTAACACTTTATCACTTGGGTTACATTGGAGCAATTTGACTTAAAATAGTTAGCTCGGTTCATATAGAGAGCTCTAATAACACTATGAACTCAGTTCGCATTGGGAACTTGGTTTCTCAGATAACTTAGTTTATACTGTGAGCAAGGTTAATATAGTATATCCTTTATCTGCTTGGGCTATAGTAAAATCTGCTTACTAATGGAAAGCTTGGTTGTAGTATTAACCAACCTTCCTGGATAGCTTAAGTGGTTTGTCACTAATTGACAATATGTCTTTCCATAGGGTCAACACTCCATACCTATAGCTCAGTCTAAACTATAACTTATATTTTAACTATATTTTCTAAAATCTTTGTTTTCAACATCATATCAATAAATTGTCTCCTTATTCATTCCTCCTTGTCTCCTTTATACTTCATCATAAATATTTCCCCCTTTTTTGTCATGTATGTCAAATAGTAACATTTAACAGTGGACTAGGGACTATACCAAATGCATCCAAAAATGTTTGATTTAACCTTGAGATAATAACCATTTTGTTGTCCCAATTATTCTTGAGTGTCTCAAGAACCTGTCTCTCTATCTCCTATTTGGGTACTAAGTCCACCATATTGTCATCTATAGAAAAATCTTAACTTTGAATAAGGTCCTTGGAAATTTGTAGGTGTCTTTGTATTACCTCCAAATGAGGTAATAACAATACTTAAATAGATAAGAACTCTAATCTTATGTTGCATTCCTCGTACAATAGTTCTAATTGCTTTGCCTACAAAATTTTGATTTTAGAAAAATGAGCTAAATTGGAGTTTGTGTCCATGTTCAATTCCTTACCGCTCTTCTATAAATAAACATCAATCGTGTCCATCTTCTCTCTTAATTCTTTGGTGAATGCAAGGAAATCATATAATTTAGTAAACAATGTGTTTACTTTATGCACTAACTTTTACAAATCAGTAACAAGAGTGGATAGTTCAACTTGTTTGAGTGCAATACCAATTGCTACTTTCTCCATCACTCTATTCTCAAACTTTCCCTCTAACCTCTGCATCAATTTTTCTCATGTGTCTATGTTAGGTTCATTAAGTTTCTCAAAAATATTAACCATTTGTTCTACAATTGGCTTTTTCCTATAGATTTTCTACATCAACAATCTCAAGATATTTCTTTGATATCATAGAGTGCCTGTCTTTTTTGATGCTCTCTCCTTAGCTCCTCTTGTTTGGCCTTTTTGTCTAACAAATCACCAAGTATTCTCATTATCTCAAAACTTAGTTTAGATTTGTTCCAATTAGGGATCATGATCTGTTCATCAAGAGCAACTGGCTTACCCTTCAGTGGAGATTGCTTCATCGTTTTCTTCAATTTCTTTCCCTTGGAATATGAAGTGTTGCAACTTGGAATTGTTTTTTGTATCCCTTGTGAGTGGACTTCTAGATTCTGCCTAAGTGTCTCCTTGGCATTTTAAGGCTTTACATCTTTCTTTTCCTTGACATCCTCAATTTTGAGTTCACTAGTCAAGCTCTATTGTCTAAGCCCTTTTTCTCCCTCATTTAGAGGTCCTAAGGCAATTGGTCAATCACCAGTAGTAGACTGATCTACTTTTTCATCTTTAATCTTCTCATTCGTGTCACCATAATTACCTTTTCCCTTTTTGGAATCATCCTTCTATTCTTTGTTATCACCTTCATTAGTCAACTAACTTTGTTTCTCAGCTTGACTAACATTTACATCACCTTGACTAAGTGAAATATTAGGAATAATAGAAATAAAATGTGTTGAATCTACTTGATGTGTGCTCTCCTCTGTACCAAAATTTAAATAGTCTTTCACTTCCATTACAGGATTTGGATTCAACAAGATCTCATGAGCTAACTTGGATGGTAGAGCTTCATCCATCTTCTCTAGCTCGGTCAACATATAACCTTCACTCTTGCTCTTAGGTTTATCCATGAAACTTTCTTCATGTGACACATCCTTTCATGGACTTAACTTTTGTCCATCTTCAATCAAAAATGTGTCAATTTGACATTCACTTTGTTGAAACCTATTATGGATTGTATCTGCAAGATGTTCTATGTCATCATAGATGTCCTCTTTATTATCCAACTCTACATTTTTTAGGTTTATCTTTATCATTTTTATCTCTCTTCTCGTCATCTAACATTAGTCTATATATTTTCTTCCATATAACTTTACTTTTCAAAATAAAAAAATACTCTTCTTTTAGGAACAAATTTGTCATTGTAGTCACTCAAAGCTTTAGAAATGTGGTTCTTGCTTAGCTTAGGTATATTTTGGGCAAGTGTGTCTTCTCTAATTGGTCTCTCAATCCTCAAAGCATACTACCATTTTTCATCTACCTTACCATACAGCTCATTAGGTATCATGTTACCTAATTCTAATGGTGTATACTTGAATTTCGCCATCATATCAATAACTGCTTCTTCTAGTTTAGCCTTATCTACTTTATCCAATTTGTCATACTTCAAAAATTTTAATGCAGATAAGTCTGCACTCTTCCTGATATTGTTAGAAATCTCATCAATTATCTGAGATGGTTTAAATATACTATAATTTTGAAGTGATCGGTGTCATCTAATTCAGTCATTTCTTCATCATCATCATCATCTTTTGGAATTATAACCTTTCTTCTCTACCTCTTTGTGGCTTTTCTTGACTCAGCCTCTTTTATGATATTTTTCCCCTTTGTTAGGGTCTTTCCTTGAGTGAGCTTAGTGACTTTTGCAACTCCTTTATGAGGCTCAGCCACTTCTATAGTAGATGCCCTTGTCCTAGCCTTGTAACTCTTTGGGTTGCTAGGGCAAGCTTTGTGACCTTTTTCTTGTCGTTTCTTCCCTATGGCTCTATAAAAGCTATTGTTTTCCCTTTACCTTCAACTTCTTCTTCTTAATTACCTTCCTCTTCATCACTTGACATGTCTTCTCCTTTGCCCTTGGTGATCTGCAAAGGTTTTTCCTATTCTATACCTTCTCCCAATTCTCTTTCCAAACTTTCTATCATGCCTTTCCTCTTCTTATTCATCTTGGGAACATTTATCTGCATTGTGATTTTCACCTTGGCAGTCTCATATTTTTCAAATGGCTTAGAATGTTTATCAATAGGCTCATCCAAAAGTGATGTAATGGTTGCAATAGCCTCATCGATGTTTTTGATTAAGATAAACAGATTTTGAAGGGTGCCTGAAACCTTGTACAATACTAAAGATTTTCAATAAGTTCAAATACAAAGATACAACAAACAAAAGAAGAACTAGTCAACCCCCGAACATAGGGTAACCAAGGTGACAAAAAGCCTATCACCAACCAAAAGTAAAGATCCAACAAGGGTGCAGAGCCAGATATATCAGGATTTGGCCTTTGATTTAGAACTACCCTTGCACGATCGAAGGTTCATTTCTAAAGGAGGAGCAGATGGTCTTGTGTTCTTTCTTTTTACTATAGTCCAACCATCCTCCACCTTAGCTACCTCAGCAATCCAATCCCCAGATGAAACTGAATAATGAAGCCCAAGGGAATCTGAAACACCAACAATCTTCCTAGAAGAGCTCATTGCCAACTGGCCCCCCATAGAACCAGGAGGAAGGACAGTAGCCTCATCACTGTTAATTGCATAGCCTAATAGCCTTAACCACTCTATTCTTGGGATATAACTGCCTGTGTGTGTGTGTGTGTGTGTGTGTGTGTGTGTGTGTGTGTGTGTGTGTGTGTGTGTGTGTGTGCGTGTGTGTGTGTGTGTGTGTGTGTGTGTGTGTGTGTGTTTTATCTATGTCCACTAAAAATAGATATCATCATAATACTTTTCAACTACGGATTTGAGGACCCTTGTCCTATTCTTTATTTTCTACATAAACTTCTCAAAATAACCATCCATAACCTAGTTGATTAATAAATTATCGATTTGTTGTGTGATCAAATTCTTCTTGTTCTAGGTTACATCTCTTATGGTAGGAAAATAATTTTGAACATAAAATAAAATACAAACAAGTAGAGAGCCAAACTTATGCATATTGTTCTTTGCCTTCCTAATGCTCTCTAGGCTCTCGGCTAATTGCTTCAGTTGAAGTTCGAAAAGGTCATCACTATGATCCTTCTTCACCATCTTCCATGCAACATCCATAGCCACACAAGGAACGTTATCTAATCAGTTAGATTGGCAGAGCTTATGCACAATAACCCTAATAGAAAACCCAATCTCTACATATGTAATGGTTAAAGTTTCCATCTTGTGTTTGTTCCATTGAGCCAATGTATTAGCCTCAATCACCTCCTTTCTCTGGCATCGAATGGTTTTGACCTTGTCCACGGTAGGATAGCTAGTGAGACAGTGAATGATATGCCTAGTAGTCTCAATTGGTTCTCCTTCCAATCATAACTTCATTTCATGGACTTGTCTCAATATAATCTTTATCCAATCAATCTTAAAGACCCTAGGGAAATTTATGGCATGAGTAAGCCCTTTTTCGAAAATATGTTTGTGTTCATCCTTCATTCTTCCATATATACACAACTTCTCATATGCACTTCTCACTTCAAACTCACCAACCTCACCAATATTGCACATGTAGAATGATCTCACATCATGAATCAATATAACTTTTGGTGGGATCGAAAATAGGGCACTAGAAGAATCTTCCTTTTTCTACAATCTCAAAGTATGCCTTAAATTTAGGTGGATTACATACTTCATTCCGAACCAATTCAATATTACTAGTCTTTGTTGCCTTTGATCCATCATCATCTCTACAACTGATGAGTTAGATGCGTAATCTCAATTATGGTTTGACACATAAAAATCTTCTTTACTTGGTTGCAACACAACTGCTCACAAATCTACTTCCAATGTTGATGACACACACTAAAATTTTCTCAAAATCACTTATCTACGCACAAAAATTACTCAGGCTTAGTTTTCTCTCCAAAGCTTGAATGCAAAGTGATTAATGAATGATAAAATTTTCTATATAGGTCAAAATGTGATTTTAGGGCCTCATTAATGTTCCATATCTAAAGTGGGTTCATGACAGGCTGTCTCCACCACTACTGCAAAGCTCGACAGTAAGACTTCTCAAAATTCCTTCAATATTGATACTTAGACATTATTTTGCAGCTTGGTATCCAAATACATTCACTCGGTTGATATTGTTAGTTCATGCTTCATACTACAAATATGTCCTTATGCATCTAATCTTATGCTCATTTGGACTTTTATGCTTTCAATCTTAGGAAATGATGTAGATAATTTGAAATACAGTTTCATACTTCTTTTTTAGTTTTTGGTGGTAGAATCACCTGATCCATTAGATTGGGTAATCTCAACCACTTAATTTGAACAGTTCCTTCCTTCAAATCTCTTCTTCCAAGTTTGATTCATATGGCTTCTTACTTCTTCAATATCAACTTTTTCTTTTCCTTTGTTCTCTTCATCATTGGGTGTTGATGTTCAATTCCCATAGTCTTTGCTTAGGTGACCGACCTTCTAACAATGAAAGGATACCATACCAAAGTTCTTCCTATTTCCATATTTTCCTCTGAAATGTGTTCTTACACAATTTTCTACAATATGTCCATTCTTGCCACATAACTGACAATTGACCCAAGTGTTGTAATTCCAATTTATTGCAAATTACCTTGTCTAGTTGCATTTCCTTGTTTATTGGTGTCCATATATGTTCTGCATTAAATCTCCAATCTTGTGCCTTATGACCATACTTCTGACATGTATAGAAATAAGCTTCAAATCTAGATATAACTTGTATCTCTTTGATCTTTGATCTACACTCGTGCTTGGTGTCCATACTTTCTGCAATTAAAGCAATAACCATCAAATTTTAGTTTAGGATTGGACTTACCAGTTTTTCTCCTACAAACATGTGATGTATGACTTGGTTCTCAATACTGATAGAATGTACACTTCTTACTCTTTGGTTTTGCAAACACATTCCTTTGTTCTCCATGCTTTAATAACTCAACTTTCTCAATAGATGATAGGAACTTGATATAACCTGATCTCGTGGTATCATTAGATCTTCTTTGTGCTTTTAACTATTCATCAAGTGTTATCATGCTCTCTTCGGATTTCTTCATTATTTCATTGAGTTCTTTTTTAGGTCTCAATTCAATTTTCAATTGATTATTTTATGATCTCAAGTTTGCAATCTCTTCCACCTTCTAGAAATTTCATTATTGGAACTTAATAACTCATTGACCATGTCAAATGGATAGTGTGTCAACCTTTGTATTTCAATTACCCTTTCATCAAGTCTTGTATTCATTTGTCTCTTATCTTCAGCAATTATTGCCTTATCATCTTCATTTGTTCTCTAGTGTTTCATGACTTCACATAGTCTTACTAAGAGTATTTCATATTCTCTCTTTAGTGCTCTCATTTCTTCATTCAGATTGTTGTTCTTTTCTAATAGATTTGTTATTGTTGTATCAGATTCGCTAGATCTGCCTTCATCGCATATGTCTTAAATGCTTTCTTCATGGTATTGTGTGTCATTTTGTTGGATTTCCATCTCCTTCCTTCTTTTCAAGGATTTCCTTAGTTCCTCCTTTGCAACCTTAACTTGTTCTAATACAAACTGTAAATCAAGTTTTTGATTTTCATTTACCTTTCCCAATTTTTAGGCTTCCATGTCCAAGACCTTTGACTCTCAAGTGGTTAGACTTCTTAATTAGAGAACTTAGCTCTAATACCAATTGTTGGAATTCTAATGAGAAAGTGAGATGATGAGAGTGGGGGAGGTGAATTAGAATATCCCAAAAACTTTTACCACTTCACAAATTAACCATACTAAATATAATTCACCATACACTTCATTAACCTTAACCTTGAATGTAATCAACCATGCAATGTCATGTAATAACAGATCTAACATCTACTAACACGATCAAAACACATAAACAAGTAAACAACTCATGACATAAGATTTGGTATAGCATAAACCCTCTAATGTGAATGTAAAATTGTAGTGGGGATGGCACTCATAAAATCTTTGTTATTCCATTAATGAAGTACATGTTAGGGCTACAATTTGATCGCTTATGATGATCTAACCTTGCTTCAGACACCTTGAACATATCAAATTTCAATTTTTGCAGTTGCATAATGGTGATGTTACAATTTCTAGAGAGCTTTTCAAACTCTTAAACTTTCATATTTTAGCTTAGCATGTTCTCCTGACTAAGTTCGATGGTTCATGTATGCTTTTACCTTCTTCTTTTGGCTTGGAGTTGAACCTCTTTAACTCACTATTATGTCTAGTTGAAATACAAATTGTCTTCATTTTTTCTTGTAGTTCCTTGTGAGCTACTATTTTTTATTATACTTAGCATAGTTCAATAAATAAAAAGAGTTATGGAGGAGTTTTTTTTTTGCCTATAAACTCTATTCATTAACTATTGTATGGACTATTGATTATACTCAATACTTCTACACGATTTTATATTTTAGGTTAAGAAATTTAATAAAGATTGTAGCTCTTAAACTTTGTAAAATTATATTAAGTATTTGAGTACTTTTTGTTATGTTTTCTTAGAGCTATATACAATAGGTTGTAATTCATAGGTTCCTATATCTATACATTTAAATTAATTTTACACACCATCTCCTCCTTTAACGACGAATATAGAGAGGCAAATTGTAACAAAATGTCACTGTACAATTGTAATATTTCCACTTCCCAATGTACAATGTGAATAGAAAAAACAATTGAACATCTAGTTTCCCAAATATTCATCAAAATCGACTATCCATAACTATTGTTTCAATTCAAACCCCCAAAAATAATGTTTCACAAGTATGAAATTTCTGAGAAGCATATTCAATTTTTCATGAATGAAACTCCCTTGACATGAATGCAAATTTGGAAGCTAGGCCAAGACAACTAGCATGCATTCCCCACAACACATACATTTTCCATTTCCATGCATATTGCCCATTTGTAGGTGCCTCACAAGCTTGGAAAAAATCTGAAATCTGAAATATTCTCTATATCCCCAATGTAATATTAACATTTCATACACCCACTTTCCCTTTGAATTATATCGATCAATTTTTACTTTGCCTCATTTGTACCATTGCTCATTTTTTTCACCAATTTCTTATAGAAGTTTTTCTTCCTCGAAAGAAATTATACTCTCCAATTCTAAATTTAGATTTCTATATTTCTTAAAGAAAAATAATTTCAATTTCCTAGCTAGAAAATATTAGAGATGTTGTTCAATATTCTAGAATGAATGATTATCTATGAAAATAAATAGTAGAATATTGGTATGAAAATATTAGTCTTTGTCTTTAGAGGTAGAGTTAATAAGAAAAACATAACCATTGAACTATGATAAAATTGAGGTTGTCTATTAAAGGGTAACAATTAGAATTGAGCTAAAAAGGAAGCTCAACTTCCATTAAATAAATAGACTTGGCCAATTTAAAAGAAAATAAATTAAATCATAGAAATTAATAAATATACACAGATGAATGTGCGAGTGTGTGTGTGCGCGTGTGCATGAAATTGTGTTGATACCTATTTGACTAAGAGCTAAGAATTGAATGTATATGCCGCCAAAGACATTGAGGGCACTATCTCAACTATGACCCTTATATCATACCTTAAGGGTTTTAACCTTGATGGATGGCATAATCAAGAAACATACCATCACCCTCATCAATTGGGTTCAACTAATTCAACTAGAAACTTTTGATGTTGACAACTACTTTCAGTCATAATGAAAACGTAATTTTATTGCCTTCTCATATCTTAATACAATTATTTACAAATATTCATAACCAAAACAAATAAACAAATAAATCACAAGACAAATTATAATCTTACAACAAAGTTTCCTCCATATTAATTTTAAAAAAATTCAACAAATTAAAATAAGTCATATGATATGAATTTACTATTGAAGAAAAACTAAACTAAACAACAACAAAATATCTCTCACATATCAATATCTTATAATAAGATAACAAACTAATAAGAAGAAGATAAAAAGAAAAACTACATAGTAGAAAACAAAATAAAATGAAATTTATTGATCTAAAAATTATCTTTTATAACTTATACAATCTAATTATAAAATAGAAAATAGAAAATCATAAATAAAATTATAACTGTAATATTCGTTTCCACTGTATATGTTTTTTTTCTGTTCCATTCTTTCTTGCACTCTACTGCTACTCCAGTTTCCTCTTCTTTCTCTACTAATTTGGTCTCTCTCTACTAATTTGTTCTTTCCCTTCATTTATTTTCCTTGCTTTCCTATCTTCTTTTGTTTACGCAAACAAAACTAAGTTTCTTCCCAAAATTTAAGCTAGTGCTAAAAATTCCCCAATTTGAACATTAAAAACAGAGCTCTCAAAAATTAACTTCAGTAGTTGCAGAAGAATGAATATTAATTTATTCCCAACTCCAAGTGATCTTCATCAACTATGAACGTGGGTCTTTGTGTTTAAATAGTGGTAAATTTATTGCAAGAGAAGATAAATTAGTAGAGTGCGTATGAGGCGTGGGCACTCCAAAGTTCAGTTAAAATCCTATTCAATCCAGCATCAGAAGATAAAATTCCTCCTTACAACATTAATTCTGATGTACTCCCTCCATCAAGTTTAAATCACGCCATGTTTCTCTGGTCAGACTTCCACATGCATCTTTACAATGTCGCTATTATTATATACTCATGTTTCTCTTCAACAAGCAACAGTAGAAAACATTGAACATTCATGGTCGACAAGTTGGAAAACAATCCACCATCTTGTGGTATGAATGGTACAAAGACCCTACTCAACATGAAACAAAATCCTTTGTCTTTTCAACATCTAACTATCAATCCACCGTCTATTGCTTTCCTATGCATACCTTTCTATGTTACCCATTGCTCGTCTTTATGTGCTCTCTCTATCAATTGCTTTTGTCATTATCAGCATTGATTTATGAATTATATTATATCTGATTTACTGTTTATAAAGAAAGTACCTTGAATCGAGTCTTGTTAGATATATAAGGTAGACTAAATTCGGTGAAGTTGGTATATCTTATATTGAGTTTATTTTGTCTTTTGATTAATATAGATAAATATGTAAAGAACAATGGTCTCTTGTATTGAGTTGATTTATCTTTTAATTAAAATAGATAAATATCTAAAGAACAATGGTTTCTTATATTGAGTTGATTTATATATAAGAAGATATTTTTCACAAGCTAAATTAAGATATTGCTATCGAGATTCAGCTTTGTAGTTTATAAGTTGAAATCATTGACCTATGTTACATGAGCAGTGGTCACAAAAACCCACTTGCATAAGAGTGAATTGAATTCTTAACACTCTTGTATCAAGGTAATGCTCATAGAGGTGAAGCATTGGGCCTTCCTTGGAAGTCACTCATCTCTATACTTCTCCAACTCAAGCATGCTTAGCTATGGAGTTTCCCCCAAGATTAAACACACTTAGCTTGTAACACTTTTGAATATTAAAAACAAAGGGTACATTAATTCATAACTATGTCAACTAAATGGACTTAATAGCGTGTCATGACCTTGCTCTAGAGTAAATCATACAATATAACCTTATCAACCCAAGTTGTGCTAGACATACATAACACTACTTTGATCATAAATTCATATCTTAGATCATAGATATTAAATGCTTATCATATTAAAAATGTCAAGTACATAGTTGAATATGTCATTTTTTTTAAACATAATAATAAGTTATCATCAAAGATCAAATCGTCATGTCATAAAATGATTAAATATTTAAATATTATTAACTAAACCTACTTTTTTTAAGGAAATGATTTATTCACTAGTAAGAAAGATCTAAAATTAGCTTTAAAAATATACAACTATTACTCAAAGCATAATGTATGAAATGCATGTTTCAATCTTCTTTCTTGAGTATGGTAGAATACAATTGCAATTTTCCATTTTGCATGCATTTCTTTATTAAGAATGGTAGAATACTATTGCACTTTTGTCTATTTTGCCCGTATTTCTTAAGTGGTTTTGACTAACTTGGTTCTCCCTCTAACCTTAGTCTCAAATCACCATTAAACAACATCTTATCATATTTAGAGCATTTCCAAAATATATGTTAATGCTTCCTCTCTTAGGTTCAAATCTATAAGTCCAACCTTAAGCAAGGTTTAAAACCACATTTAATTTTAACCCACTTAATCTAAATTTATATTTTACCCTAGGCTCGAGTCATTAAGCTCCAATTGGTCTTTACTCATCATTTATGCCAGAACATTCAAATTGTACATCTAATACAATTATAAGAGAACACTATTTATAAATTATTTAGACCATCAATCAATTCTTAGCTCACTAATCATTATAACAACCCTAATGCTCCAATATGTCATAAGGGATTAGCTCACAATTATTATCAAGGTACTTGAATCAATTACACCAACCCATTTTTTTATAAAATACACAAGGCATGTAATATATTGAAATATAGGAGTAATATACAAGAAATATACAAGGAGAAAAATTAGAAGAAATGCATATAATAATCGTGTCAAGAATAGATGAAACTAATCTCACAAGCAATATGAGCAACTGAGTAAAGAACATAGTGGAAATACTTCCCCCCTAAATATTAATGGGTTGCTACACAAACACTCATACTAGCAACTAAACATGGCTTACAAACTACTCTACAAAAGATGGACACAAAACATCAAGCTAAATATATACCACACATGTAAGAGGGGTCATAATCTTATAAAGAGCTAAAGATCATGACTTCTATTGATTAAGGTCTTCAAATTTGATGACAAAAAGTTCAAGACCAAAGAAGTCCCAAAGCATGTACTTCTCATGAGTTGTGAAAAAATCTTCATTATTGACATGGAAGATATTCGTGGTTGCAAAATTGTTGTTATATATGATTTGAATATCTCTTAGGCTAAAGCCATTTTTCCCTGCATCCCTCCCTAATGATATAAAAATGTTGCCCAATTTTCTTGATATTACATCCATTTCAATACCTTGCATCCCTTGAAAAACTTGCAACCAAAGATAAGGCACCATAATTTTATTCCCTAAAGCATTCACTTGTCCTAGGTGGCATAGCACCCACAATAGTAATTAGAATAAAAGCTTATAAACAACACTATCATGTAAGTGTAAACCTAGTGCTTTATGTTGTAGTATACATACATATATACATACCTGTGTGTGTGGTGGGAGGGTGGGGATGGGGGGCACATTGTTTTCTTCAATGTTTCCTCGTGACATTGACACATAACAACTTGCTTGATTTCTTCATCACTTATAGAGAAAAATATGTGGCATTGTTTTCTTCAAGTGTTTCCTCGTTACACTAACAAGAGACTCTAAATGTGTTGTCCAATGTTACACTATAATGAAAGACACAAGTTCTTTACAACACTTGAAGGCAATAAAGTTAAAAGCTCAAAGCCAAACCTTGGTGAATGAAGTTTAAAAGATATAGAGAAAGCCACGAAGCAAAGACACAAAAAGGCAATGCAACAAGTAAGAGTTATAATAGCAACCTAAAGTTCAAAGGATTTACGATAAAAAGATGGTAAATCCACAACATAATAGCAAGCTAAAAAGATGGTTGCTAGAAATAATGGCATCTCAACACTACAAACAAAGATAGTACAAAAAGAAATGAAAGAATCAAACAACTTGACATGTAAACCTCATAAAAGAAATTGAACATTATTGTCCACCATGAAGCCCTGCCAGTACTAGTAACATTCCATAAATCAAGAAAGTGTGTCATGTGCTCTTCAAACAAGGTCTACAAAACATTGCCAACTTTGAAAATCCTTCACAAAGGAAACACAAGGCGGAACCCGAATTCTTCCACTAGGTCACTTGTGCCCCTATTGTTGTATATTGTATTACACCAAATTTCAACTTAGTCACCTAAAATGATTATAGCCACATCATTTTCAAATTGCATGTCCCTAGTTATCTTCCAACTTTATTGAATTGTTAAATAGATAAAAGGGCTTGAACAAGGCCAATGCAAGGTAAGAAGTAAACACCAAGTTTCAACGTTACTCCTCAACATCTCCAAGCCTTTCACTATAGTTTATACAACAAAATATCATAAATATCATTAGTTTACTACATGGATCAAATTTGTAGAATTATAGTAATTAGATCTTCACTTACAAGATACACCAAAATTTTGTTCAAAACCAATTTCCAAAATTGAAAAGCAATCGTTCATCACAACTAATTTAATATATATCAAGAGGAAAAAGTGAAGATCATATGAACAATCACATCCAACAATAATGTATTGATTAAAAAAAGAGTTAAATCAAATCATCCACATAAAAAGTTTTTAAATTTGATAGTCACTTACACATTAGAATATAAATATTTAATAAAAATAACTTATTTAAAAATTAATTATAAATATAGTATGTTTACTATACTTTTCAAAATACAAACAAAATAAAAGAACCATAAATAAATTAATGATCCTCAGCATTAAAATAAAACAAAATGATTCTTCAAATACAACAAACAGTACAAGAAAATAAAACGATTCATAACAAAGATCTAGATTTTATTCATTTAATAAATTAAAATTATTCTGAAATATAATAAATAAACTAACTCGAAAATTCATGCTATTAAAACTATCAAAGAGCAATGGCGATCTGAAAGGATGGGATTATCAAAATGGTCGTCTACCAGTGTCTGACGCAATTTACCTTGCAATAAATGTGTAGAAAACAAACCAGTTACGACAAACCCCATATGAATTCAAGACTGAAATTCTACCCCTACAACCAGCCGCCCTGACACACAACACAAAAGTCCAACAAGCATCTGAATGTAAAGACTGAAATCTTATTAAACAAGCAAAAAAAACCTAACATGTCAGGTGCATCAAAGATCGATCTGATTGAAAAACTGATATCTTATTCGGACTTTTTTAAGTCCCAAGCTTCTCAAAAAAATAAGGCTACTGAACAAGCCGGCAGTAGAGGAGCTTCCGAACTAGCACCATACAGCGAATACACGTGGATTCCAATACATAATACAACTCATCGTGCATCCCCAAGTTTCCTAAGATTAGCTGCCAGGACTCGCTACACTCTGTTTTTTAAATAGTGCTTGTAATAAATACGTTGGCGCTATAAATAAAAAAATAATCCAACCTCCCAAAGAGTCACCTTAACCAAAAAAACTATGGGGAAAAAATTGTCCGCTGATATTTTTGGATTCTGTTGTGTTAAAGTTTCGCCATCGTAGATTGCGAAAGTACACAATCAAATCCTAGAAATGGCAGCAAACTAGATTGAATTGACAACATTAAGAGAGAAAATCCCACTTTATCTAAACGTTCCTATATGCATAGTTTGAGCATAAAAAATCTAATCCTAGAAATAGCAGCAAACTAGACTGAATTGACAACATTAAGAAAGAAAATCCCACTTTATCTAAACGTTACTTTATGCATAGTTTGAGCATAAAAAATCTAATCCTAGAAATAGCACCAAACTAGATTGAATTGACAACATTAATTAAGAAAGAAAATCCCATCTTTAAATGTACATTACTTTATGCATAGTTTGCGCATATTAAACACAACGTTCTTATTTCTCTTGCATCCTGATTGATGGATCACTCACTGTGATCCGAAAAGTTGGTGTAAAAAAATTTTGCACAATCAAAACCAAAAAAAAATTGTTAGCAACTACATTCTTGATTGTCAAATAACATCGCATTGTCAAATGGTCCTTCAAGGCAAACTACTTTCAATGAGCGTGGGGTGCTGATATGGAATACGATTGGAACCGAGCACTATCTTTTCAGCAAACTAGCAATAATATTATATGATAATAGTCGAAACGAACTATGAGCTATTTACTCAAAAAGGTAAATAATGTACAAACAGTTACAGATTTATATCTGTAGTGCCAATCTCTTCGATTCAAGTTTAGCTATGCATTTTAGAAACCTGGGAACAATTTAAACACACTAGAAAGTTTGAAGAACATGTTCCCTGATTCTCATTTCATGCCATCTCAGAGACTCGGGCTTAGATCCAAGTTATTGATAGATTGTGTTGTAGAGGTACAACAATCAAAATGGAACTTTCGGTCATTTACTTATAAACGTAAATGTTGAGGTTTTGGATAACACATGCTAATCTGACTTTGTTGTCTCTCTTTAGTGGAGATATGACCTGTATGGAGTAGAACAGGTGACTCCAGAGGAGAAGGTTGAAAAGAGAGGAATTCAAGTTGAATAAGGAGAGGGATGGCATCTAAAAATGCAGTATTGAAAGAGAGCAGCAATGTTGGTTAATAAGTTCTAAAGCTTTTGCTAGCATTATATCCAGATAATATAGTCTATGCACAGGTCATGTGGAAAGGAACAGATCCCGGAGAAAACAGCATAAATCAAACTATACCTCCTTTGTATTTCCTCTCCCCATCTACTTGTACTCCAAATATTTTGAACTACCTGCATGTGTGTGCTGACCTTCCAAACGAGCTTCCAGTAGTCTTGACTTCAAAGTGTTCTCTCGCGATCCCTTGGCCCAATCTGAACCACCTTTTGATCTTCCCATCCTTGCACTTCCAGGGTCAGGAGGAGGCCAGTGATGATTCCACTGTCGGGTTGGGCTAGCGGAGCCATGTGCAGACACTAATGCAGAACTGACAAAATGATCTCTGCCACCACCAACAGACTTAAACCTCCTTGCCTTTTCCTGATCCTGCTTTGCACCATTGCATTCAGATTCAGTCAGGCTGTTACCTCTGGCCAGACTCTCGGTAGCATTTTTCGGGGGTTTTCCATGATCTTGCCCATCATCCCATGATTCAATATTTCTCTCAATCCACTGAGAACTACTTGTAAAATCCCACTCGATTCCTTCTGCCGTCCTCTCTTTGTCAAGAGGCTTGCTGCCTTTAAGCCTATCCAATATCTGTGCTTTGCTCCCATGCCATGCAGTACTTCCCATCTGGTCTTCAATCTGAATCCTTTGGTCATTGGATCTCCGACCTTTTGATTCTTCATTCAAGTTTGCCCCTGATTTACGACCCTTTGTTTCTTCTGATCTCCCAGAAGTAGCATAACTCCATTTGTAGGCTCTAGTATTATCCTCCAATGTTTCTCTGTTGAGTTCAATTGAATGAAGATCACTGTCAGCTGAATCTTCATCATCCATCCCCTGAGGTGTATTTTTAACCTCGTTCATTGAATCTCGTTCTAGCTCTGCTTCCCTTGCATCAATTCTGCTCCTTACCTCACTCTTCAAATCATTTGACCTTTTGGCTCTCAAAAATGCCTCTAGCTCACTTCTTAGCTTATCTAGAATTTCATTTTTCTCTTCAAGCTCGAGCCTGGCTTCTGCTAGCTTCATCTGAACTCTTTCTTCCCTCCATACCTCTGCCATCTGAAGCATCTTTCTCTCCTCCTCAACCTCTTCCCAAACCTTAACAGACTCACGTTTCAGTTCCTCCACCTCAGCCTTGTCTTCTCCAATTTCCCTTGCCAATTCATCACACACTTCTTCCATTAGTTCCCGGGCTTTCTGTTCCCTCTCAAAATCTTGGAGTGCTTTTGCAAGTGCCCCCTTTGTTTCATCCAGCTCTCGTGTGAGCTTTTTATTTACACTCTCCAGTTTCCTCCTAAATTTCCTTTCGTCTTCTAGCTCTTCTCGTGCCGTTTGAATGGCAGCTCTAACTTTATCTTGTTCTTTGGTTTTCCAAATCATCTTTTCTTCTGTGACTCTTTTCATCAAGCTCTCAATTTGGTGACGATCCTCTCTCTGTTCTTGCATTAATTCCCTGATTCGCCCCCGGGCATGTTCCAATTCAGATCGTAAAGCAGATACCAATGAGACACTGGATGAATGTTGTTCTTCAAGGCTCCATATACGGTTAAGAATCTTCAACAGCTCGGAAGAAGTGGTGAGATTATAGCCTGACTCCCCTGACTTGACCTTCAAACCCATGAGGGAACTTGAAGGGGTGAAAGCTCGATCGTGGGTCTCTATCTGCACACAGAGATATTCTTAGCACCTGTATTCTCGAAAATTGGAAAACAACACTGCAGAATTCATGGCTATCTTATGAAAATATGCACAACTTCGAAAGAATGAAATTGAACAGTGAACAATGTCAATCCAGAGCTTAATTTGATTTTAAAATACTATCATCCTGTAGAGATCATTTATTGTACAAGTGTGATAAACAAAGTACTCTCTGGTTAAGGAATCTACTGTAAACCATTTATCATTAGATTTTAAAATTATCTTGACAATCATTTTTAATTTGAGTGCATTTGAATCAACCTGAACTACAGAAACGTAAATTTATTGCACTATCGTTCTGCAATTAATATATATGAATTACACTAATTTAGATCTCCTCAGTGGCAGTTGAGTCCTATATACCTCCATTGAGCTCACATTACTTGGGGACCGTAAAGGCTGCAAAGATCCACCATTTTTTCGAGCATGCCCATTCCTCTGTATCAGAGCAGCTATTTGTCTTCTGAGGCTGCCTGTCCCAGATCGATCTGCTGTCTGTAGGCAGAAAATAAATCATGAGGATGTTGCAAAATAAAACTAATTAATTCATTTTGAGGTTAAAACTAGTTCTGAATATGCATCGTGTCAAGGTTTAAAATTGAACCATGAAATGATGTGCTGAAACTTTGCCCAAATTAGCAATGGCTGTACACATAGGATACTCAAAACGAACAAAATAATGTCAATATCCACAAACGACAACACCAGGTCATGGGGACTCAACATGCTGTCAACTACGATAACATTTAGAATGGAATGCCCAAGCATCTTGCAGGAAAGCTACAGAAAACCAAAGCACCAAGGAAATGTAACTCCAGATTTACTGATGTTTTACAGGAGTAAACGGCAATAACTGAGTACAGACTCCATAGGGTAATCTACAGTGCAAAATCCGTTGTCCACATCAGCGGCCTGTAGAGCTACCACTAGCCAAAGTGAGGCTCGGGGATCAAACAATGGATGACCGGGGCATTAAATCAAATAACACGAGGAAGCACCAAATAGTTTCTCACCTCTGCATGCATTACAAGAGAATTTTCTCGAACTGATTGTTAGTGGGCTCAGAATTTAATAATGATTTCTGTGGGGTGTCTACGGCCAGGACCATCGCAATCAAGGAGAGCTGACCTTTGAATTAGAAGGGTATTCTTCTCAAGAGAACCGCAAGAAGCCGAGCAGTATATTACAAATCAATTTCGACCATGGGCAACACTTCACAAGGTAAAAAAAAGCTACAGGGTAAAAATATGGACAAGAAAAACAATATATACACCTAAAACCAAGGCAAAATATATACAGGGGTTCACATCAAAACAATTTTCAGATTACAAAATCTTGATTGATCAACTTAAATTTCTGGAATGTGCTCGCTGTCATTTAAGCTTTAAACCTGTCGAACTACAACAGGCAATCTGGGTTGACGCCTTTGAATTTAGCTGTGTATATAAAAACCTTGATTTTGCTTCCAGGATACAGAAAAAGTGGAGAGGCGGTTTCCAACTTGTTTTCTGTATCATACTACAACTGTAATAATCCCTTAAAAAGATTTTGCATCCGAATCTAAACCTAGTCATACAATGAAATTTAAGGGCGATAATATGAAAATTAAGGGCGATAATGCCTACCAGAGAGCTTGGACTGTGAGATGGATCAGACAAATGCGGAGGCAGATAATGAGACTGCAACGGCGTTCTCTCACGGCTTCTGGTTTTGTAATAATCGCCATTCCGAGAGCTCTTTTTAACCTTTTTATCTTGTTGTATGCCTACTGCCACTGTAGACGAGGTCGGTATTTCCTGAAGCTCCCACAGAGTTGCAGCCAATTTCCTTGCAGAAACAGAGACCCTGTTACCACGGGCAATACCACTGAGTGAAGGAGGATATGGCGAAGACACCATGGGAGGCGTTTCTGAAGACATTTTCCAATTCGGCACCGGCGTACTGGAGCCTCCTCGTCTCCCTGCCAGAATCGCACGTTTCAGCTTTACATTCTGGAGTATTGTGGACGACGACGACGACGAAGAGCCTCTCTTTCGCACTTTTCCTCCCCCGCGGATAAAATCCTCCATTGTTCCTTTATCTCTCGCCATCAACAATGATTTCCTTCAAAGTCTGATCAATATCACTCCATACTGGAACAACAAACGCTTGCCTGGAAATTTCAACTCATTTTTCGGTGAACCTAAAAAGCTCACCGAAAACGTGATCTGCTTCAACCGCTTGACTGTTCAATTTATCAGGCAAGCAAAAGAGCTTTCTGCTAGCCTCAGAATTAACTGAATCTGATACTTTACTTTCCAACTCAGTTTTCTTTCTGCAAGACGAGTTTCACGGACTCCGGATCTTTTCAAACAGCTTAAACTGCTCAGTTAAAGCACAGGCTCACAAGCTTCACGGTAAAGCTCAAAACATTGTCTTAATCGGAAGCTTTTTCAACAGCCTTACTACACAATTTTGTGTAAATGCTGGAAAGTCTTACAAACCGACAGCTTTTTATCGCATATACTTTTCACAAAAGTCCGAATGGTGCCAAACTTAAGCATTAATCACAATTTCTCAAAATAATACTCAAATTTCAAGCATTATTCACCATTTCAAGTCCTGATTTACATGGATTCGTATCCAAGGTCCATCCAGTTCACAGTTGTCTACCTTCAACTCCGCCTCAAATTCCAGCGACGATAAGGTAAAGATTGGCCTCAACTAACAATTCCAGCTCAAAATAGCAAATTCTTCCACGGAAGAGGCGAAGCATGTCTTAAATCCACCGCAAAATTCATTGGCAGCTAAGCCAAAGCTCCCGTTCAGCCTGAAGCAATCATGAGCAGTCCAATATAAGAAAACTTCAAAACAATAAAAAAGCACAGATAATCTCAATCGTATTCAAATTCGCCGCTAATTCAGCACAAATTTTTAAAAGTAAAGCAAAAACGCGCTTCATACCTGCCTTTCCGATCACAGACGAAAATTCAAATTCTCCCGATTCCTCCAGATTTATAGTACATCAAAAGTTCAATTTAGAGCCCTGCGCGTCCTGAACCCGCCGGATCTCTTCCGCCTTCACCGCCTTCAAATCGCAAAGTACACCAAAAAATGGAATTCAAAGCACAAATTCAATTCAACTCACGAAACACCTAAAGTCCGCCATAAATCTCTACAAGACGTCGCGCACAGAGCACACTGGCCGCATCATACATCTAAGTAGGCTGCAGAATTCCCGTCAATTGACGCCAGGTACACTTTTCCCTAGAGACAAAAATCAAACGCGTCCCAGCCAGCCGGACACAGCATTTCCCTTTACCTTTCCCCGTCCGTCTGATGACACACAAAAAAAAAAAGAAAAAAAAAAACACCGTACAAATTAAACCCTCGATACCGACTGCGCCCCACCAGAAGCTTTAACATTTCAAAATAAACATTATCACATTCACATTCCCACCAAACTTTACACTTTTCAAAACTATTAAATTCCCCAGTTTTGAAATCATCCCCGAGGCGACGATGATGACTTTGAATTTCCAAACACCATAGATACGGCCTACTCACCTTTACACGCTTTTCCGCCATTGTTTAGCAGGATAAAATCTTTGCGTATGGTAGAGAACTGCTGCAGAAAAACCGTAAAATATTTGTGCATGGGTAGAGGAGAATCTCATGAATGCAGAGATGAACATTTTGACCAGGCGATCTCGAAAATATTTTGGCCCGTATTTCATAATGAGGTGTGGACCATCATGGGTGTTGGCTGAGAAGACTACAAGTGAGGGAATATATTTATTGTTTCCAACATGGCATGTAATGAAAATTCAGATTTTGCCTTCCACCTTCAAAAACACTTGTGGACCCGACTACGAGACAAAAAGCTTCAGTCGCCTGTGGGGGACTATATTATATGCGTGTTTCTATCCTTATTCCCATCACTTTCCATGTTTTTTCTTCTTGTTTTTTTTTTTTTTTTTTTACGTGGGGGACCTTTATACACTCCTATTATTGGGTGAGGACTACATTATTTTTTTATTTTAGAAATGGCTCTACCCATATTTTGTACATGAAAATAAATTCTTTTTATAGAAATACATAGTTTTGCAAAAGTTAAATATATATATTCTTATATTTATGTGTGGGATTGAAAAGATGCTCTTGAGGGCTTTTTTTCACTTTGAAAACAGGAGAGAGAGTCATTTCCATTCTATGACAGAAATAAAATTAAAATAATAATAATAATGCGCTTTAGTGATATTTAATTTTTTATATTTGTTTAAAGAGGGCTGAGTTATACTCTAGATTTTATAATTATATTATTTTTTATTTATTATGAATACTAGAATTTTTTATGATTTGATTTATGTAGATGTCTTAGGGGAAAAGACCCAATACTTGAACGAGTTTCATAGTTCTTAATGAATTTGGAAGGAATTTTGACATAGTGGATACCCCTCAACTTTTGATTCTTTCCAAAGAAATTAACCTTTAATAAAAAAAAAAGTGTTCTATAATAATTTTATTCATAAATGTATGCATTCTAGTTATAAAATCCTTGGTAAACCATCTTTACTTATAATGTCCTCTACATAGTTAAATATGTAACATTCTCAAGTAAGAAAAAAACATAGGAAATAATAGAGTATTGTATATATATATATATATACTTACTTATTTTTTCCATCTTATAACTTTAAACTACATTATTTGCCTCATGTATTGTCAATTATAATAAATAGCATTGGTATAATATTATAAAATGAATTGAATCTTTTGAATAAAATATATATAATGAGAATATAAGTTAAAGTCACACATGTGTTTAACAATATTCTCATTTTAAAGTCAAGATTATTCTTATCTATATTCATTTAGTATATTATAAAATAGGAATATTAGGTAAAAGGAATTTATACATGTTAGAAGATTCACCTTGTAGCATTAACAAATCTATTTGTTTAAGAAGATTTACAACAAATTAATCTTAATATTCTATTTTGTTGTCTATGCCAATATGTTCTCTATCAATGGTTATTAGATGGCATTAGTATTTTTTAATAACATAAATCTATTTTATGTATATAAGCTATGAAAGTTTTTCATAATTTGTCTTAGAGTGCTAGCAATATTTGAAGCTACAACATATTATATGTTTATTTAATTGTCATTTGTGTTCTTCAAACTTCTAACACATGTTTACATCTCAATTGTTTAATTATATTTTTAGAGAATAATAAGTTAAAGTCTCATGTTTATAACAATATTCTCATTATAAATTAAGTCAAGATGATTCTAATTTCTTTATATTTAAATTAATACATTATTAAAAGAGGAATATTAGATTAAATAAATTTAGACATATGACAAGATTTAGCTTATAATTTCAACAAATCTGTTAATCTAAATTTATTTTCATCTCTACTATATCCTCCATCTCTTGTATTGTCAATTATTTTTAAATAACATGAACATTATATAATAACAAAACATTAATATTATATGTATATGTTTATGTTTATGTATATATATGTGTGTGTGACTATATAAGTGTGTGTTTAATGCATTTAATAATATTTTTCTATTATTAATTAAATTATGATAATCTCAAATTATATATATATTTGGTTTAATATATTAATAAAAGAGGAAAATTAGATTGAATGAATTAGATTTTTAACAAAACCTAGTTTATAACATCATTAAACATGTGTTAACAATACTCTTTGCTAATTAAGTATTTTTCAATAAAAAAATAAGAAATGTATTTTTTATTTGTTTCTTGAATTAAATAAATTATTATATTTTATAAATTAAAAAACTACTTTGAAAATAATTAATATAGAGTCAATACTATTCTAAGGCAAAAATAAAATTAAAATAATAATAATATGTTTTAGTGATATTTAATTTTTCATATTTGTTTAAAGAGGGTAGAGTTATACTTTAGATTTGTAATTATATTATTCTGATATATGTGGATGTTTCTAGTGCATTCTTAATGAGTATCGAGTGAATTTTGGCATAATCGGTATTTCTTTCCTTGCTTTTGATTTGTAGCCAAAGAAATATGAACCTTCATAATTGTATGCATTCTAGTTATAAAAAAATTGGTAAACTTTTTTTGTTTGTATAACTCCATCTACATAGTTAAACAAGTGTCACCTAGTGGCCAGTATTTGCCTAATAGTTCTAGTATTTAATTTAATTTAATTATGAATAAATTTAATAATTAAAATAAACTCACTGTTTATGTTAATTTTAGTAAATTGATTATATTTTATGAGAAATAAGTATTTGATATTAAATGGAATATGTGGCGAATATGGCAAACGAATATGGCAAACAAAGCGAAGAATGTGAATATTGTAAATAATGGGAAGTTTCAACAAAATCGTAAAAGAAACCCTAAATCTTGATGGCAGTGCTCCCCAAGCAACAAAGGCATGATGTGAAATCAGAAAATATCATAGCACAAAAAAAACCTAATGCTGAAGAGCTCTCCCTAAGAAACTAGTTTGAGATTTTAGTTGAGCAACATGAAGAACATATTAGAGAATTAGTTGAACATAGTCAAAAAACACACAAGATGATCTGATTTCTAGGATCTAGGACTATTACAGAGAATGCTAACCAATTACATAAAGTTAATTTTAAAGCTTTAATAAAGCAAAATTAACGTAATTGCAAATAAGAAAACACAAAATGAGATGATAGAAAGAGAGATAGAGACACAACACATTTGATTTCGGAGTTTATCCCAAAAGAACTACGTCTCCGGGTCCAACTCCAATAGGGGGGCCGATTCGATTAACTTCAATAAATCAATACAAATGATTTTTGACAATTCCCTTCAAGCACACGCAACAAAATTCCTCTATGTGCAGGAAAAATCACTAAGTCTCCAAATACATAATATCTCTCTCACCATTTGCCTCATTTCTCCCTTCATTTTCCATGCCTTCAAAAGGCCCCTAACCCCTCTTTTTATACAAAACAATGTCTAATAATAGGGCAAAATATATTTAGACCCTTACAACAGTCTCTCCTCGGAATGAGACTTATTTCTATTTTATAAATTTGTCCTTATTTACTAATTGCCTTTACTTAGACAAGAGGGAATCGGGCTTTGATACACTTTAAATAAAATCTGCGCTAATAATATCACAAGCCACTCATGTGGCACAGTGGCAATGAAAATTTTGAAAAAATGCAAAATGGAGGGAGGTCGGTGGTTCCAACCACCGCACCGCCCTTTAAACCAAATTGGGGTCGGTTCCTAGTTATTAATAACATTGCGCCATACGTTGTTGAAGGCAGTCGGTAGCGTAATGGCCACGAGCTTTGTTTTGATGCCCGGTGGTCAAGGGGTCAACCCTCACTATTCACTTGTCAATGTTAACATTAAATGAAGCCACGTATATATAATGCCAACAAATTCGAAAGTGCTACGTGGCTTCCTGCCATACGCGTGGCACCTAATTTTTTTTATTAATTGATGCCACGTTGGTGACACGTGTCACCTCCATAATCTGCCACATCACCATCATCAATCCTTTTGGTCAACCACCTTTGACTGCACATAACTTTTGCATACGTAGTCCAATTTCGACGAAACGAACATTTTCGGAAAGCTCTCGACGAGACCCTCATTTTGGTGCCAACTTCGAACAATTTTGGAGAGTTTGAAATTTTGCCTTTTTGATGATCTCTGCCCAAGGTTTGACCCAACTTTGACTAGCCATATCTCGAGCGTATGAACTCCTTTTTTGCCCGTTCGAATTGCGTTGGGTGCAAAATTTTGAAGACTTTAAAATGACATTGATTGTTGGAGTTTTGGAGATACTTCAATTTTTGGTGAAAATATCCCCCGGATCAAGCTTCTCAGTGAGCCTCCCCACTGAGAAGCTTTCGGACCACCGAAAGTTTGATTACTCGAAAAATAGGTGAGGGTATTTCTCCCTCACTTTACCAATCTCCATCCATCTTGCTTTGCTTGGATGCATCCCCTTCAATCCCACTCGGAGGTATTCAACTGGTCCTCTTCATGAAGTTCTAACATTCCTGTCAAGGATGACATCTTCTGGCAATTCTATCATATACTCTCGTGAAAGATCATCAACTGATGGAACCTAAACACTGATGTCTTCATCCAAGATCATTGGAGGCTCATACAACTTCAGATTCTCAACATTGACAACTTAGTAAATTTGCATGTATGGAGGAAGATTAAGGTGGAAGGCATTAGTACCAATCTTTTCTAGGATTTCAAAAGGACCATACCTGATAGGCTTGAGCTTCCTTCCTTCACCTTGCATTCTTTCCTTACTAATATGTAACCAAACTCTATCACCAACTTGGAACTGATGATCAATGCGATGCTTATCATGGCGAGCCTTGTATTTTTCTTGGCTCTGCTCCAACTGTGCTTCTACTGCCTGATGGATTGCTTGGACCTTCTGGATGAACTTCAAAGCCCTTGCTGCATCATGGCGTCCATCGATGATGTCGTCCTTTCCAAAAGCAAAATCCATTGGTTTTTTTGGCAAATATTCGAAGCAAGTCTCAAAAGGAGACCTCTTTATAGAAGAGTGTGCTGCATGGTTGTAAGTGTGTTGCACATAGTGAAGACTTTCATCCCACAACTTAGGATGTTTGTTGCAGTAACCTCTAAGCAGATGCACAACTGTCATGTTCACTACCTCTGTCGGTTTGTCGGTCTGTGGATGGAAGGTTGTACTCTTCTTCAGCTTGGTATCCATGAGTCCCCATAAAGATGACCAAAATTCCCCTAAGAATTGAGAATCTCAATCCGATACAATAGAAGTGAGTAACCCAAAATGAACCCATACATTTTGAAAGTACAAATGAGCAGTCAGTTCAGCAGTGACTTGTTTTTTACAAGGCATTAAAATACACATTTTGCTGAACTGATCAACTACTACATACAAATAATCATGACCTTTCCTAGACATTGGTGAACCCCCCACAAAGTCCATAGATACACTTTCCCATGGACAGGATGGTACAGGTAATGGTGTGTACAAACCCAATTCCTATTACTTGGCTTACTGGTTGCACACATTACACATCCTTTTATATACTTGGTGATAGTTTCCTTCATACGAGGCCAGTAACAATATTTCTACAATTGAGCTAATGTCTTACTTACCCTGAAATACCCTGCAATCAAAGAGGTGTGTGCTTCATGGATTACATGTGCTTGTTCATCTTTAAGAATGCATAGTTTTCCCAAGTGGTACAACAAATTATCCTGCACATAGTAATCTTTCTCTTCCACATGTTTACCCTGGATTAAAGCTGCATAGATATCCTTAAAGTCCTCATCATTAGCATATTGTTCCTAAAAACTTTCATGAACCATAGAACTATTCTAAAGGATTATCAAAGCATTCTTAGCAGGAGGCCTAGAGAGCATATCTGCTACTTTGTTATGGGAACCCTTTTTATACTTAATTACCAAATGAAACTATTGTAGAAAACCCATCCACCTAAAATGCCTACTCTGTTGCAACTTAGATTGTGAGTGCAAATATTGTAGCCACTGGTGATCAGTGTGGATTATAGTTTCCTTTCCCATTAAGTAGTGCTTCCATTTTTTAACACTCTGAACTAAAGCATAAAGTTCCTTATCATAAGTAGGATAGTTACTCACTACTCCGAAAAGTTTCAAAGTGGTAGCAGACTAGTTTACCTCCTTGCATGAGTACAGCTCCCATGGAAAACCCACTTGCATCTATCTCAATCTCAAATGGTTGATGTAAATCTGGTAAAGCCAGAACTGGTGTGGTGCTCAACTTTTCCTTCAAAGTGTCAAAAGCCTTTTGTTGTGGGGAGATGTAAATCTGGTAAAGCCAGAACTGGTGCAGTGCTCAACTTTTCCTTCAAAGTGTCGAAAGCCTTTTGTTGTGGACCTCCCCACTGAAAAGTTGCCTTGGTACTAGTCAATGCGTGCAACGGTGATGCAATATAAGAGAAGTTTGCAATGAACTTTCTCCAATATTGAACTGCACCTAAAAAGCTTTTGACTTCTGTAACTGTACTTGGCTTAGGCCATTTTACAATACATTCAACCTCCGCAGGGTCTACTTTCAATTGACCATTTCCTATGACATAGCCTAAGTACACTAAGGATGTCTTTGCAAATTTGCATTTTGACATCTTTACATAGAGTTTTCCTTTTCTCAATACATCAAGTACTTTTTTTAATGAATTATATGATCATCCCAAGACTTACTAAATACAAGAATATCATCTAGATAGACAATGACAAAATCATCAATAAAAGGACAAAAGACATCATTCATGACTCTCATGAATGTAGCTAGTGCATTACAAAGCCCAAATGGCATAACCAACCACTCATAAAGTCCCTGTTTTGTCTTAAAAGCAGTTTTCCAAATATCATTTTTTGCAATTCTTATCTAATGATATCCACTACGTAAGTCTAGCTTAGTGAAATAAATTGCATGTTTCAACTAATCAAGTAAATCATCAATTCTAGGAAGAGGGTACCTATTCTTTATCGTTATCTTGTTCAAAACCCTGTAGTCAATGCACATTCTCCAAGTCCCATCTTTCTTTGGAACCAACACAATAGGAGAACCACAAGGAGAAGTACTAGGACAAATAACTCCTTTCTCAACGAGCTCCTGAACTTGCTTCTTGATTTCTTCATTCTACAAGACTGATAAACAGTACATGCCGATATTAGGAAGTGGCACTTCTGGCTACAACTGAATTTCATGTTGTATCTCTCTTTTAGGAGGCAATCCCTTTGGTTCCTGAAACAAGTCATCGTAGGCAGAAACAACTTTGACCATTTCATCTTTATGTTTTGGATCACATCCCTTAAATGCCTCAGATGTTTCATCTTCTTTGGCTTTTATAATCATCAACACAAAATTCTTACTAGAATTGACTAACCTTTTCATTTGACCAGCATTAACTAGTGCCAGATTAGTCTTAACCTTATGTGCTCGTACAATGTATTCAATTTTATCTTTAAACAAATGATACTTATTTTCCCCCCTATAGAAGATAGCCTGTTGATCATATAAATAGGGACTCCCAAGTACAAGACCACAAATATCTAGAGGGACTACATCAACTTCTACCTCATCTACAAAGTTTGCAGTGATAGAAAATCTTAACTTACATTGCTTGGTTACCTGTAATTGCGCATCATTGCAAACCCATCCAAGAGGATATGGCTTTGGATGAGATGTTGTAGTCAGATTAAGTTTCTTAACAATTTCCTCAGATATCAAGTTAACTTGAGAACTCGTATCAAATAATGTATCAACCTTATTTTGCTTGATGACAACTCGAATGTGAAACAATTCATTCCTTTTCTTATCATTCTTAGGAGAAGAATCTTCACTTGTACTTGCACTTATGCTAGAAGAACTGGTAGTTGATGAAAGAGAAATACCTTTCCTTTACCTTGGATCCCGATAGCAATGATCTTTGTTTCATCTCTGGAGTCAGATCCAAGATCCTGTTGAGCTACAGCAGCAATCTTTTCTTTGCCTTTATTTCCACCAAATCACTTCAGCCTCTTTTCAAGATGCAGCTTCCAGCACATAGAATCATCATGCCCTTCTTTCTTGCAATGTGAGCATGTGGGTTTCTCACCCTCTTTCTTTACCGTAGCTGTCTTTTTACCCTTCCCTTTGCCTTTGGAATTTTCCTTAGACTTAGATGACTTTTTGTTAGACTTATCAATGAAGGTACCCTTACCTCTTGACTCTAAATGTGTTGCCTGGAAACATACTTCATCCAAATTACAAGGATTCAGGACGAGAATAGAGTGCCTTAGGTAAGAATGAAGACCACCTATATACTTGAGTAAAGTGTCCTGGGTATACAATGGGACATTTAATGAAATAGCCCTTTTATGAAACTCATGGGTGTACTCTTGGACAATTTGACCTTTCCCTTGCCTAAAATGTTGCCAACTCATCATTAACTGCTACATATGCCCTAGGGGGTAGAATTGCTTCTTTAAAGCACTAACAAATTCTGAACAAGACATATTTAACTTACCATGTTTTGAAGTTTCATGTTGGGTCCTACTCTCCCACCAAGTTAGAGCTACACCGCCTAACCAAAGAGTGGCTAATTGAATTCTATCAACATCATCTACAAGGTTTTGGACTCTACAGTAGACTTCTACTTGCTTAATCTAGTCATCTAATTTCTCAGCATTTAACTCCCCACAATATTTTGGCAAGTCAAACCTTACATCCAAATTTATTCGAGGCTTATGTCCACCCTTAAAAATATTAGAAGACTCAGAATGTGTAGAAGAAGGAGAAGAAGGGGGAGAAGGAGAAGAGGGAGAAGATGGAGGCTCACGATCAAGATCATCATTAGCGCCTTTCTTTTTCCCTTTGTCATCACGAGCTGCATGCCTTCGCATCTTCTCTTCACTTTCTTGTAACAAAACTTCTACCATTGTTTGCAAACTTTGGAGAGTCTTTTGGACATTTTGATCTTCTGAACCTTGTCCACCACTTTTATCTTCCATCTGAAACGGTGGATTAGCTCTTCGTTTTCTGATCTCAGGATTATATTCTTCAAGATCACCTTTGCCTTGATTCAACCTGGATCTTGTTAACATTCAAATCTACAATACTAGTCCAACAATGCTCTGATACCAAATTTGATATGATTTCTGGGATCTGGGACTATTACAGAGAATGCTAACCAATTACATAAAGTTAATTTTAAAGCTTTAATAAAGAAAAATTAACGTAATTGCAAATAAGAAAACACAAAATGAGATGATAGAAAGAGAGATAGAGACACAACACATTTGATTTCGGAGTTCATCCGGGAAGGACTATGTCTCTGGGTCTAGCTCCAATAGGGGGACCGATCTGATTAACTCTAATAAATCAATACAAATGATTTATGACAATTCCCTTCAAGCACATGCAGCAAAATTCCTCTATGTGTAGGAAAAATGACTAAGTCTCCAAATACATAATATCTCTCTCACCATTTGCCTCATTTCTCCCTTCATTTTCCATGCCTTCAAAAGACCCCTAACCCCTCTTTTTATACAAAACAATGTCTAATAATAGGGCAAAATATATTTAGACCCTTACAACAGTCTCTCTTGGAAATGAGACTTATTTCTATTTTATAAATTTGTCCTCATTTAGTAATTGCCTTTACGTAGACAAGAGGGAATCGGGCTTTGATACACTTTAAATAAAATCTACGCTAATAATATCACAAGCCACTCACGTGGCGCAGTGGCAATGAAGATTTTGAAAAAATGCAAAGTGGAGGGAGGTCGGTGGTTCCAACCACCGTACCGCCCTTTAAACCAAATTGGGGTCAATTCCTAGTTATTAATAACATTACGCCATATGTTGTTGAAGGCAGTCAGTAGCGTAATGGCCACGGGCTTTTTTTTGATGCCCGACGGTCAAGGGGTCGACCCTCACTATTCACTTGTCAATGTTAACATTAAATGAAGCCACGTATATATAATGCCAACAAATTTGAAGGTGCCATGTGGCTTCCTGCCATACGCATGGCACCTAATTTTTTTATTAATTGATGCCACATTGGTGACACGTGTCGCCTCCATAATCTGCCACATCACCATCATCAATCATTTTGGTCAACCACCTTTGACTGCACATAACTTTTGCATACGGAGTCCAATTTCGACGAAACGAACATTTTCGAAAAGCTCTCGACGAGACCCTCATTTTGGCGCCAACTTCGACCAATTTTGGAGAGTTTGAAATTTTTCCTTTTTGATGATCTCTACCCAAGGTTTGACCCAACTTTGACTGGCCATATCTCAAGTGTATGAACTCCTTTTTTGCCCATTCGAATTGCGTTGGGTGCAAAATTTTAAAGACTTAAAAATGACATTGATTGTTGGAGTTTTGGAGATACTTCAATTTTTGGTGAAAATATCCCCCGGATCACAAGAAGACTACATAGAACCCTAATCCACAAACACACGATACACAAGAAATGAAAGGAACATTGAAGAAGGAGGGTGGAAGCACGTTCGCCTAAGGAAGGAGGCCCTAAAATAGATAGATCTTATGTAAAAAATCAATAGAGGCCTCCAAGGTAGAATTTTACAGAATCATGGTGAAGAAGAGAAAGATAGACAGAGAAATCAAGCTATTTTCTTTGAGAAAACTAGGTATGCAAGGATCACATAATCGAAGTGCACCACATGTATCAAATCATCCATGAAGCAAGAAATCAACATGAAATCTAGCAATGGATATAAGGATAGGAAAACCCTAAATGGCTTTATTGCTCAGAAACACCCTAAACCATTCAAATTCTTAGAAACTAATAGCATCCCCATTAATCCTCTCCTTGATATTCATTCAAAATCTGCACCAAAATTTATCCCTGCGGATAAATCAACACTATCTTATCAACCCCATTTTCAATTTGGATAGTTTCATTATGCCAAACCAAGCATAATAAAGCCGCACACAAACCAAAAGGCCAAAGAAAAAGTGGATGCCACAATTATCATCAGCAAAGAAAAATGGTTTGAATGCTAAAAAAAGGTTTTGTACGCTATATGGACGGGGCTGAAAACATAACGATCCAAAATGGTGTAATGGTTCAAATTCATGGACTCTAAACTATTGGAATTTACAAGTGGAAAGATTTACTGGGGGGGGGGTGAACCAGAAGTAATTAACTTCAACCATTTCAAAACCTTTTAACTAAAAAATTTCACATGCATCTAATTCATCTAATAAACATGAAAGTAAAGACATGCATGAAAACAGATAATGCAAGATTTGGTAACCCAGAAACCCTCCAAAATGAGAAGGTGAAACTGGGGTGGGGATGACACCCACAAAGTATCATTGTCGCCATATGTAACTGTTTAAGGTTACAAAGTTCGACCACTTCCAATGGTCTACCCTATGAAAGGCTTATCTTGTCAAAGACTTTACTATAGGAGTTGATGAAATCCAACTCTGCAGTCACCAAGATCACCTACATGCAAAATAACCTGTCAAATGGAAACCAAGAAGGAAGAGGTGGAGCTTGGAAAAACCCTAAACGAACGTGAGAGAGAGAAAATATGCAAAATAATGAAATTGTATTTACAATGAGAATGCAATGCGTTGTGAGATACAATGAGAGAGACCACTTATAAAAGCCTCAAGGAAGCTTGTAAAATAAGCTAGAAGGTGGTAGAAGATAAGGCTGACAACCAAGCACCTTTCGACAAAAAGGTGGAACATGCTAGAAGGGAAAAAACTCTCGTGTTGTCATCACTACATGCATTAAATACTAAATATTAAATAAATGCATTAACCTAAGTAAGCTTAAGTAAATAGAATAAATAATTAATTATTAATTATTTACTCTAACACCCCTCTTAAGTGCAACTTAGGGGAATGCCTTAAGCTCACAAAACTAAGATGAAAATGCAAAATGGGTCCCGACAACAAGGCCATGTTAGGTACCCACGTACAATGCAAAGAGATGCAACCTCTAAAAATGGGGAAAGAGAGAAAACCATGTGGGAAAAACCCTCCCCCAAAAAGAGGTAAAAACCTAATGAAGAACTCAAGAAGCCTCCAACTAGGGGAATGTCCCCTAAAACAAGAACAAGGAGTGATCATGAAGAGCATCACTGAATCATGAAGAAGCCACAAAATCTACCATAAAAAAGAAACTACTGATCTGAAGAACCTCCATGGAAGATGGCACAAATCAAGCGTGTCTATATGGTAGATGATCCATCTCACCAAAATGCATAGGTAGCCAACCACTACAATTGCCTCGTATATAGGATCAACCACTGAATACATAGTTCACACTATCGAACCATCGAACCACGGATGCATTATAACAACAACATAACCCCCCCCTTAATGCAGACAGGGTGAGATGATAGGCAACTAACAAGTTGGGCCAATAATCTCCTATAAACGAACTAAGAACGACAAGAGAGGAAGAGGTACAAACACCTATAAAGACACAGTCACAACGATACTACATGGAGCTAATGTTGTGGAAGGGACACTAACTTGACAAAGGGAGAAGGCCTAAAATAGAAAACAACTATCCTCCCCATGGTGCTTTATAAAAATAGTGCAAGTACAACTGTCTCAAAAAATAATGTTCATGAACCCGAAATGAAAAAGTGACACTTTATCTCAAGGCGTATAGAAAAGAGCTTACAAATGATGTCTACAATGATCAAAATAGGAAAAAAGCTGACTCAAAAGATAAGACAACCCAAACAAAAGAAACCATGCCAAGAAAATGATTCTCAAACCTAAAACACCCAAGATTATATCCACCATAGAGCAAAAATGCCAATAACATGATAGAAAGAACATGGGCCAAAATCTAAGGAAAAGACCACATTTTTGAAAAGAGGACAAAACCAACTTTCCAAAAATATAACGTTTTCAAAAAACTAACATGGGATGCAAAAGATATGCATGCTAGAGTCAAAAATAGAACTTTGAACTTCAACTAAAAAATGGGCAATAAAACTACATCAAAACCTAAAAATACCTACACCAATGTCTCCATCTTGGAACCAGCTTTTCGGTACTTCTTTCGGATCGGAAAAATACCTTCGTATGCTCAAGTTATGGCCAAAAAATCAAAGGTAGGTCCAAAATGACCCTAGAGAGTCACAAGAAGGTGTTGATGTAGTGTTGACATCATGCTGATGTCAGCAAATAGCTAGCATAAATTTGATGACTTGTGGCCCGTTGAGGAAAAAAAGAGGCCATGTGGCTACCACATGGACGCTATGTGGCAAAATGGTGATGTCAGTTGGGTGATGTGGCAATGTCCACATGGCAAAGTGTGACATGGCATGTGCCACGTGTCACCTGCTGACTGGTGGGTGTTGTGCTTACAATGCAAAAAATGTAGATGTGTCCATGGGCAAAGCAGAGCGGCAATCAACTGTTGGAGCAGGGGAACTGGATGTAACCACCGGCAGAGAACCTGCAGAGGTAGTGGGTTGGCAGGGTTTTGGCTAAGGTGGAGCCCAAGGCAGCGCTGTAGGCTACGCGCGGGTGGCATGGTGGCGGCCCCATAGTGGTACGGTGGCAGTGCCTACTTTTTTTTTTGTTTACTTTATGCCGTGAATCTGTACGATCCGTACGAAAACCCCTGCAACCAAAAAAAATTTGCCTCTTGGAGCTCTAACTCCAAAATCTACAAATTTTATATGAATCCTAACTGCAAATGGCCTTTCGGATCCAATAGCAGTGTCCATTTGGCCCCAAAGTGCTCCAAAAAATTGCTCTTCCCCCAGATTGAAGAAAAAATCACAAACAAACTAGGGTTTGTGTCTCTGAATTACAGCTTAAAAAATCCTTCAATGAAGCAGCAGCAAGGAGGCTCTGATACCATGTAGGAGTTGATGAAATCCAACTCCACAATCGCCAAGATCACCTACATGCAAAATAACCTATCGAAGGGAAACCAAGAAGGAAGAGGTGGAGCTTGGAAAACCCTAAATGAACATGAGAGAGAGAAAATATGCAAAATAATGAAATTGTATTTACAATGAGAATGCAATGCATTGTGAGATACAATGAGAGAGACGACTTATAAAAGCCTCAAGGAAGCTTGTAGAACAAGCTGGAAGGTGGTAGAAGATAAGGTTGACAACCAAGCACCTTTCCACAAAAAGGTGGAACATGCTAGAAGGGAACAAACTCCCCTGTTGTCAACAACTCATCACTACATGCATTAAATACTAAATATTAAATAAATGCATTAACCTAAGTAAGCTTAAGTAAATAGAATAAATAATTAATGATTAATTATTTACTCTAACATTTACACCCTATTAAAAGTGACTTGATTAAAGGATTTACAAACATTCACTTGGAATGTTACCTTATTAAAGGATTTAGCACATTGTCTAAAGGCTTACAACCTATCATCATAGGATTTTAATTCCTAATACAATTGCTAGAGAGTATTAGAAAGTCTTGACCTGATGAGTTGTAATCCTTAATTGTTGATTCCAGATCCTCATTCTGCTCTATTTCTTCTAATCCTTGCTTGATTTGATATGTCTTCTCCTTGAAATTTTAATACTTTGTTCTTGATCAACTGAATTTTGCAATGTTATTCTGCTCTTCTCTGAGTCTTTACATCCTTTTGTACTTCACTATAATTCACCCATACACTTCTCTCATGCACATACATAATAGGGTTTCATCCTCCTTTTTAAAGGCTTCAAAGACTTAGGGTTAGGTATGAATCTACGATCAATATTTACTCTTCATTTCCTGTTCAATTCTTGCACTTTTCCTATTGGTTGCATGCCTTCTCCATTTTTCTTATTGGTTGCATGTTGATTACATAGGTAATGCAAAAGATTCGATCTTATCTTCAAGATCCTTCGAGATTCATCCTGTGTTGGCTCAAAAAAATGGTTTACATATGAGTTTGTGAAGATACAAACTCATATGTTGATTATGTGTTACTCGACACTTACTAGTTGTTGATGCTCGACACATATAGGAATTATGTCTCACTCGACTCCTATAGCAATTATGTTTCACTTGGCATCTATACTCTACTCGGCATCACTTATCACTCAGCACTTGAACTTCACTCGGCACCTATTGAT
This sequence comes from Cupressus sempervirens, assembly GCA_028749045.1. NCBI lineage: Eukaryota > Viridiplantae > Streptophyta > Pinopsida > Cupressales > Cupressaceae > Cupressus > Cupressus sempervirens. The sequence continues at coordinate 715,655,974 of CM053791.1, read as the reverse complement.
TTCTCTAGCTCGACACACACTGTAGCTCGACTTTTGTATTATACTCAACATCATCTTGAGAATTTGGTTAAGTGTGTTGACACTCAATTGTCAAAACCAATCTGAGACCAACAATCTCCCTTTTTGACATGAGTGGAAAGAACACTTAACTAAACATTATGAATTTGATCTTTATGAGTATACTAGACTTTCTATTCGGCATATGTACAAAACTTCAAAAACTTGTTCAAAATTTTGTATACCTCAAAAAATTGTAACTCCCCCTGAGCTGATCGGCCAATTTCGTAACCAAAATTACATTCTTGCAACCAAAGACTCTTGTGTTGAATTTGTCTCATGCTGATGTGTCTGATATTCTTTGCCTTATTTGTGCTTTGTATTTGTTTGTTTGTACTTTCCCTTTATTTCTGCTCCCCCTTTCACATCTTCTTGCAGTTTTTGCATCCTTTTGGTTGTATCTCCTTATTACTTCCAAAAAATTTGAATTTGAATATCTCCCCCTTTGGATATTCTTTATTACCTTCTTCAAAGAATATAAAATGTAATTTCTCCCCCTTTTTATTTACATCTCCCCCTTTTTGACACTTATGTCAAAGGGTCCTAAGAATGAATGGAATATTTAGCCAAAAATGTTTAATTTACCTCCATGATCATCTTTAGAGAAGCATCCCAATTGTCCAAGGAAATTTCCAGTAATTTGTGTTGGATGGATGTCTCTACTGCAAGATGTACTAGGCCTTCTAGGGTAGAAAGATTAGGATCTTTCTTTAGAACATTTTTTGCATGGGTCATTTTCTTGTGGAGTACTTCTAGATGTGGAGTAATGGTAGATTGAATCTATATCAATTTGGCCTTGGCATTGGCCTCTTCTATTGTCAACACAGATAACTCTTTCTAGGTGTGAAGCGTAGTTGCAAAATGCTTCTCACTTTGAGTTGGATCTTTCGGTAGCTATGTGCTAGAAATCTTAAGATTTCGTTCCAAGCTCAAAATCCTTTGGCTAGTTTCTTGTGTGAAGAATGGTGAGTCACACAATTTGGAGTACAATGAGAATATATTCTCAAGTACTGTTTTCATTTCCTCAACCTTATTAGCCAATTCAACTTGTTAAAGTGCTATTTCACTAGATATTTTCTCATTAACTTTCATTTGAAACTTCTTTTTAGACCATTCTAATAACTTAACATTAGTATCAAGGTCTTCGTTTTGCACCTGGGCCACTATGTTGGACAATTGCTCCATGATGGGCTTGGTTTCATCAGGTACTAGCAATCTAAATGCATCAAGGAATATGTCTTTGATTTCTACAAGTGCTTGCTTCTATCTATACTCAGTTCTAGGTATCTCTTGTTTCTTCCTTCTATCAAGTGCCTCTTGCACTTCATTTATCTATGTTAGGTTCATTGTTCTAGAGTCATAACTAGGTATGACTATTTCCTCATCAAGTGTAGGGTTTCCATAGTGAAGTACCCTTGCAACCTTGGTGGAGCTCAAGCCTGGTGTTGAGATTTGCAGTGGTACTACATCAGTGCTCAGCTTTTTGGTAGGAGTCCTTGAGGTAGGCAAGTTCACCAATGTTTGTATTGCCTCCTGCTCCTTTCTTTAGGGTTTTTCTCCTCTTCCTTCTCTTCTTCTCTATTGTCTTGATCAATGATAATGATTTGAGGAGGTGCGCCTTGGATTTGTGTTGTAGGAACATCTTGTCTTGTTTGTTCCTTTGCTAGCTCCTCAGCAGTTGTTGTTGTTGTGACTATATGATCAACCTTAGCAGTTGTATCTTGTGCTTCTTGCTCTTTTGGTTGATCTATTGTAGTTGTGGGAGGTTGTGAAGGTGGTTCTTGTGTGTTCACCTTCTCCGTTGCAATTTTTGCTATAGCCTTTTGTAATTCTTTCACACTCACCAAAACAAGATTTGTGCACAGTTGTGATTGCAATGTTGTTTGGTGAAGGATCTTTTTGAGATCCTCTCTAGTGAGTGGATTGATGTTCTAACCTAAGGTGTCAGGAACATCCTTTACAATTACTATTTCTATAGGTTTTTTATGTGGAGGACTTGGTGGTGGTAGTTGGGTGTCTTGGACACTCTATTCTGGTTGTTGCTCTTCAATTGTTGCCTCTTCACCTTGTGTCTTCTCCATTGTTCCCTCTTCTTTTTCTACCTATCCTTCCTCATCTTTTTCATTCTCCTCTTCTTATTCATCATTTCTTCCTTCAAAGTGGTCTTCCTGCCCTTCCTTTACTGTAGTCAATCCATAAATTAATTTCCACATCTGTGTGGATTTCTGCACAACATCTTCAATATGATTTTGCAAAATTCTAAAGGCTCTATATTTAGGTGAAAATTTTCTCCCATGTTTCTTGTTAGCCATGCTTATTTGACTTTTAGTTAGGTTAGGCATTACATGAGCCAATGCAGATTCCCTTATTTCCTTTTCCATTTTAAGGCAATAATGCCATTTATTCTTTACAATGGAGCTTAGCTCCTTAGGCATTGAATTGTCTAGTTCAAGTGGGGTGGTCTTGAACTTAGCCATCATAGTGTAGATGGACTCTTCCACTATGTTTTGTTGTTCCCTTGACAATTTATTAAAATCAATGGTCTTTAAACCAGTTAGATCTCCATTATCTCTAATGTTATTACAAACATTTTCCAATTTAGATTTGGTAGAATGCCTTACCAATTTGAATTGTTCATTATCAGACTTTGTCTTTTCTTCATCTGATTTTGGAGGTGCAACATATTTTCTTCTCTTCTTTGGTTCTACAGGCCCTCCTTGCTCTATTGCTTTTTTTTTCCCTTGTTCCTTTGCAACTTAGGTTGTTGCCCTAGTATCTGCCCTTGTAGTTGGCTTGGCTAGGCTTGGTTTTGTTGCCTTTTTCTTCCCCTTTGGCTATGCAACTAGTTGTTTTTGTGCTTTTCTTTTCTTTGGCTCTGGCTTTGGTGCTTCTTGCTCAACACCTTCCTCTTCTTCTGCATCCTCCCCCATTCTTTGAGTTAATGAAAGTGTTTCCTGACCTTGTTCCTCTTCATCATCTTCGGCTTCTTCACCTTGTTCTTCTTCTTCTACTTCTGCAGCGCCCTCACCAAATTTGACCTTTAACTTCTTTACAAGTTTATCTTTCTTTTTTAGTGTGGAGGCAGTCTTTAACTCCGTATCCACCTTTGACCTAACCACATCATAAGTTCCAAAATGTGGTGCACTTTTGTTGACTTCGTCAGCTAATAATGTTGTTATTGCTGTTGATGCCTCATGTATATTTATTTCATAGCCAAGAGGTCTTAGCCATCTAACTCTTGGTATGGAAACTTGAATGTATGTATAATCAATATCTACAAGAAAACATACATCATTTACATGCTTCTCTACTAACGAAACTGGTATTCTTAGCCTTTGCTTCATGGTCTTCTTGAAGTCTTCAAAATAGCTAGTCATAAGGGTCTCAAAATTAGCTCCCATCTATTCTATATATTCATTAACTTGAGCTATGATAGACCTATTTTCCTTCCACACTACTTTACCAAAAGAAGGAAACTCATTCTATACATAGAAGAATATACAAATCAAAATAGCACCAAACTTGCATTGTGCTCCCTTGTTTCTCCTTATTGCTGCTAAATTTTCATTAATTTGTTGCAGTTGAAGTTCTACAAGATCATAAGTATGATCCTTTTTCACCAATTTATAACCCACATCCACTGCAATGCAAGGCGTACTGCTAAGTTTGCTAGATTGGTAAAATTTGTGTGCAATGAATCTAACAGCAAAGTCAACAAGAGGGTCTTGAATGGTGTCTATTGTCATCCCTCTCTTGTTCCACTTGGCACCAATATTCTAGTCAATTGCCTCCTTAGAATCACTCCTAAGGGTCTTTGGCCGATCTAGGGTTGGGTAACCTGTCACTCTATGTACAATTCTCTTTTTGATTTTCACCGGACCATCCTCCAACCATAAGCTTCCATCATGTATTATGCTAAGCACTAGCCTGATCCATTCAGTCTTGAAAATTGTAGGGAATTCTAAGGCTCATGTCAAACCCTTCTTCTCAACAATCTGATACTCTTCCTTTAACACTGTGTTTTCACACAATCTCTCATAGGCTTCCCTCATCTCCATGTCTCCTATGGCTCCAATCTTGCAATTGTAACATCTTCTCACATCCTAAACCATAACTACCTTAGGGGGTATGACAGATAGTGCTCGAGCTGGGTCATTTTTATATGCCACTTCTAGTATTGGGGGAAAATTAGGTTGTTTTACTTCATTGGACACTAATTGTACCTCAAATGGTTCCTTCTCCTATGTTTTCCTAGAGCTAGAAGCCATTTATGTGATCTAGGGTTTGAATACGAAGAAAATATGAAACTGTGTAACTCGACACAAATGTAAATACCTCAAAATCGATGAAATCATGCTAAAATGCTATTGAAATTTGCTTAAACATTGAATTTTTTGCTGTGAGGTCACTTTGCACTCTTTCTCATCTTTTCTCTTCGTTCGCGACGAAGAAAAATGATTGAAAACACGATAATATACCCTATTTTTATTACATTTAATGCTTAGTGCATTTACAACTGTCCACTTGGCTTCTTAAGGATTTTTGGATTCCTCAGCTTCCATTGGCTTTTCATCACTCGACTTCCACAGGAGTATCCTTCACTCGGCTTCCACTGAAATTTCTCTTTACTCAGCTTCCTCTACCAACTTGGTTGTAACTAATCATTTGGCCTCTACTATCTTTGACAATCAACTCGGCATGTACTGGGATTTTACTCAACATCTAAGGGCAACTCGGTAACACTTGTAAAATCTTGAAATTTTAACTTTGCATCTCTATTCATGCTAATCTCTTCTTTTTAGTATTTTCTTGTTTAGGAATTGATGTATGATAAAGCTTTGTAAATTAGTCCCTCATGCCTTCTCTTTGCTTAGTTTGATGAAGTGTGACCACTTGACCTTTTAGGTGAAGTGATCCCTTCATTTGATGAGTTGCTCCCATCTTTCCTCTTCCATGTCTTATTCATTTCTCCTTTGATGTGTTTGACATCTACCTTCTCTTTACCTTTTTTGTTCTTTGAATTGGGTGCCTTTGACCTTGTTGGGAAATTCCTGCTGATATGACCAGTCTTCAAACAACTGAAACATGTGGTTTGACTCAACTATCTACTGTAGTTTCCACTAAAATGTGTTCTTATGCAATTTTCAGGAATGTGTCCATATTCTTGATAGTAATGACAACTATACCTGGTGTTGTAGTCCCAATTGTAGTGATGCCCATGGTTATTTCTCCTTTTTTGCTGATTTGGTGTCCACACAGGCTTTGATCTGCACTCAAAAGCTCTATATCCATACTTCTTGCAATTGTAGCAGTGACCTTCAAATCTTGGTGTTCTGATAGTCCTAGTCCTACAATTATGTGCTTGATGTCCTTGCTTGTTGCACTTATGACAATGACTCAAATTCTTAGGTTTGTCATGCTGATGAGCATTCTTGCTCCTGCATACATTAGAGGTATGTCCATTTTTACCATAGAAATGACAAGTAGGTTTAGTGTTCTTACCTCTGTTACTCCTTTCTTCTGCAGTCTTAGATGACTATCCTTGTTTAGTGCTGATGTATCCTAGTCCTAAAGTATCATTGCTAGCCTTTGGTGATTTCAGTAGCTGCTCAAAGTACTTAATGGCCTCATTAGGTTTGTTGAAGCTTTCTGCAATCCCCTTCTCTCTTTTCAAGTCATTTTACAGTTGTTCATTTTGCATCTTCAGTGTAGAGATCTCAATATCCTTGACATTCAGTTCATGGTGTGCATTCATCATCTGGCTTAGGGTGTCTAGCTGCATGTTTGAAATTCTTGCAAGTTCAATTGACTTTTCTTCCAGTCTGTTGGCTAGATTTCTCTTGTCTTCTTCTAGCATAGCCTTGTCTTCAATGGCTCTTTTCTTCTGTTCAGTCACCTCACAAAGCATCATGGCTTGTGATTCTTGTTCAAGCTTGAGTGTTCTGATTTCTTCTACTTGGGCTTTATTCTTCTTCATCAGGTCTACTATTGCTGCATCAAACTCTTTGGAATATCCATTTGCAAATAGTTTTGAGGTGTCAATCTCCTTGTATTGTGAATCATTCTTAGCTATGGTAATCTCTCTTCTTCTCTTTAAGGATTTTCTCAATTCCTCTCTAGCTTCCTCCAAAGCATGTAGAGCAAGTTGTATATGAATTGCTTGATTCTCTATGATCTTCCCAAGTTTTTAGACTTCCATTTCTAGATCTTTTCTCCGTGCTATAAGGCTCCTTCTTGTGGGAACTTAGCTCTGATACCAATTGTTGGAATTTACAAGTGGGAAGATTTACTTCTGAGGAAGGGGGGAGGAGTGAATCAGAAGTAACTAACTTCAACCATTTCAAAACCTTTTAACTAAAAACTTTCACATGCATCTAATTCATCTAATAAACATGAAAGTAAAAACATGCATGAAAACATATAACACATGATTTGGTAACCCATAAACCCTCCAAAATGAGAAGGTAAAATTGGGGTGGGGATGACACCCACAAAGTATCACTGCAACAATATGTAACTGTTTAAGGTTACAAAGTTTGACCACTTCCAATGGTTTGCCCTGTGAAAGGTTTGTCCTGTTAAGGACTTTACACCCTGTTAAAAGTGACCTGGTTAAAGGATTTACAAACATTCACTTGGAATGTTACCCTATTAAAGGATTTAGCACCTTGTCTAAAGGCTTACAACATGGCTATTAAACCAACCTATCATCATAGGATTTTCATTCCTAATACAATCGCTAGAGAGTATTAGAAAGTCTTGACCTGATGACTTGGAATCCTTAATTACTGATTCCATATCCTCATTTTGCTATGTATGTTCCGATTGTTGCTTGATCTAATATGTCTTCTCCTTGAAATTTTGATACTCTATTCTTGATCAAATGAATTCTACAATGTTGTTCTTCTCTTCTCTAAGTTTTTACACCCTTCTATACTTCATTATAATTCACGCATACACTTCTCTCATGCACGTACATAATGGGGTTTCATCCTCCTTTTAAAGGCTTTGAAGAATTAGGGTTAGGTATGAATCTATGATCAATATTTACTCTTCATTTCCCACTTAATTCTTGTACTTTTCCTATTGGTTGCATGCCTTCTCCATTTTTCTTATTGGTTGCATGTTGATTACATAGGTAATGCAAAAGATTTGATCTTATCTTTGAGATATTTTGAGATTCATCCTATGTCAGCTCAAAAAAATGGTTTACATCTGACTTTGTGAAGATACAAACTCATATGATGATTCTGTGTTACTTGACACTTACTAGTTGCTGATGCTCAGCACATATAGGAATTTTGTCTCACTCGGCTCCTATAGCAATTCTGTTTCACTCGGCATCTATACTCTGCTTAGCATCTATAGTCTACTCAACATCGCTTATCACTTGGCACTTGAACTTCACTCGGCACCTGAAGTTCACTCGGTACCTATTGATTTCTCTAACTCGACACACACTATAGCTCGACTTCTGTATTATACTTGGCATCATCTTGAGAATTTGGTTAAGTGTGTTGATACTCAATTGTCAAAACTAATCTGAGACCAACATAAACAAGTAATTATTTCTTTCCTTTCAAATTATTTAGTGTATCTACATTACATATATTTGAGTTTTAGGGATCTTTTGCTTGAAAATTCTCTCAAACTCATAAATGGATATAGTCTATTTTTTTTGAAATGGAAACCCAACTTTAATAAAATTGTGGTGAATTCACTTAATCTACCAATATGGGTATCTTTAAATAACATTCTAGATGAATTATGCGATATCAGTATCTTCATCCAAATTGGAGAGAAACTAGGTGGAATTAAAGGTTATGAGCTAGATCATTCCAAATCCACAACAATAAAACTCTTAGTAAACTTAAAACTAGAACTCCATAACCAAGATCAAATTAAAATTATTACAAATAGGTCATTATATATAAAATCAACTTCACCAAATACCTAGGGAAAATTAGATTTGTAAAATATCTCAAGGAAGGGAGAAGGGGAACTTCAAATAGCTCAGACTTTGAAGAAATCATATTGGATAATAACACAAAAAATAGCCGCCAGAGTTGATCACTAAAGAAAAAGACAACAACAAAGGAGAGATCAGTATGCAGAACAAAATAGATGGTTCAATAGTAACTAGTTACAAGGATTTTGAAGAAGGTGAGATAACAGAGCCATAGATCATTCAAAGCGTACTCAGAAGCATTAAGAAGAAATTAAAAAAAACTAGGAGAAGAAGAAGACATCAATCAGATTACATAAAGGAGATATAGGGAAGGAATCAAACTCCTCAATTCATTAAGTGGAACAACCAGAAGCATAAATGATAGAAATAAAGGAGAATATTAGAATTATTAAGCATCCCAATGAATAAATCACACTCAAAATCAATGATGCCATAGATTAGATAGACATCGTAAAACTAAAAAAGGATCAGAAAAATATAAGCAAAGAAAAATCTATCTCAGAGACTACAAAGAATAAAAAAAAAGCATAGAAAAGGAAAAGTAGTACCTAAAAAAGGACCAGAATCAAAAAGAGGAAATCAAGACAATTCAGAATAACAGTACAAAGGATCTTGAATAGGAGCAGACAAAGATACAAGATATTGAGGATAGAGAAAATTCTTGGCTTTTCAACATAGAAGACCTAAAATAGACAGATTTGAGCACCCTGATACTTCATAAAGGGATATCTAGAACAACAGTAGCTTCAGAAGAAAACAAAGAATAAAATTAGCAATCAAATATAGTAGTTAGTGAAGAACATAATACAAAAGGATTAGTTCCTATAGAATCTTCAACTCAATGGAGCAATACCACCATGAGGAAAAAAGTCAAAAAATGGAGTTATAAGTTCTAGGAAACTCCAACAAATGGATCAGAGCCTTTTGAATTTCAAACCAACATAGAAACAAAGGAATCAAAAGAACACATAGACACTGCATTAGATACTATCTCAACAAGAAAAGATTTAATATTAAGGACTCCATAATAGATCATTTGTAAATTTTTTGCAAAAGACAAGGAGAAAGATATATGGCATAATTGGGAAGAATATGGAATTCTGATGGATATAGAGCAAAGGAATGTGTGTGAAAAAGAAAATGAAGAGAGCACATAGATAGAGGAAAATATTGAACAATATGGAACACAGGTTGATCTCGTAGAACAAATTATCAAATAATTAAAAGGACAAAAAGAAAATGAGGAAGGAGAAACCAAACAACAAGCATAGAAAATACTCAGGAGAATCTAGAACACCTAGTCATATCAATAAATTAGGAAGGAATAAAGACGCCAAAATGCAGAAAGAAAAAGTCAAAACAAGGGAGCAAATCACTTAAAGAATTAAGAGAGGCAGACGACTAGGCTAAAGAGTAGCAAAAGATAGTTCAAATTCTAAAAGCAGGGAAGGAGAGGTGTAGTGCCTCTCCCATTTGACTTTTGTAAGTCATCCTGATGGATGCACCCTTGTTGATCTTTTGTTGTGATAGATCATGATTGTGACCCTGAGTGGTCTACACCATTGAGGTGTTTGGGTTTATGTTTCTTTATCAGTTTCTTTGATTATGCTTTTGACTAATCTTTGAGATTATGATGTGATTTTTGGTTCACTGAGGTTTGTGCCAGTGGTTACCAGGATTGATGTGGTATCATGAGGTTGTTCCATGATTACCCTGAGATGTGTGCAGAGATTGCACTATGTTCTTTTACCATGCTACACTGGACTAGGTTCCTGTAGCATTGGTTAGTCATGTTTATGACTGTGTTCGCTTATGTGTTTTAAGTGCCTTATTAAATGCGTAAGTAATTAGAATGGATTGTTCTTGTTGGATTATTTGGTTATGTGTTGCGGGCATTTACCTTGTTATATTTCTGATTGGAGAGATATTTGTTACTCATGTTATGTTTTACATTTGAGAGGACCCGAGGGTTAGATGTTACACTTGGATTAAAGTATCATGGATTTTAGACTACTATGTTGTTCAATTAATCATATTGCATGATGATGCCATTTTGAGATGACAGTGTGTTTTATGATGATATCTGGTTATCTGGTATTTGGACATATATCTGATTATGTTATGTGATGGATTTAATGCTATGGTTATTTACTTCATTCTTGCGTTGTTATGCCTTTTACAAATGTGAGTGATGTAAATAGATTATTTTAATATAATTAAATAAATGGTTAAATTATGTGATTTAATGCATTTATTGCTTCGGCTATGTTATTATATGCAATTGCACTTGATCGTGTTGTTTAGTGTGCAAGATTTATATCCCTTGCAATGGTACATGGAGTTAGTGATTCAGCAGTTCATATTTTACCAATGTCGCCTTTGTATGGTCGACGTATCGTTAATTAAATGTTTAATTTAAACCTTTCGATGATTATTAAATCCAAACTCATTTGCATTATGTGATTAGACCAGTAAGCGTGTCTGTGCATTTAGAGGTTCGCATTGTCGCGAAAGTTGTTAAGGTGATTTTTGTGTTTTTGGGCTTTCGGGCTTTTTAATTGATTTATTTTAATTTCTGGCAGCTTTGCCATAGATGAATTCCTATTTATAGGAATACCCTGTTTTTGTTTGGGTCGACTCAGAGTTTAACTAGATTGGCTGATTAAATGCCCTAATCGATTATTCACCCGAAAAGTGAATAAATATCCAAAAAGGAATTTAATTCCTCACTTCTCACTTTCAAATTGGAAAGTTGGAGAGTAAAACCCAAAATCCTCTTCATGAGGATTTACTGTTTTGTTCGTTGTGGGAGCTACGGGCGTAGGATCGTCGCGAGGTTGGGCTCGTTGGATCCAGCTCGGGGAAACCTTGGATTGCCGTGATTTTCAGCTACTTCTGCGAGATATTTATTTTATGGTTCAGATTCCCGTTTTGCCCTTTTGGCTGTGAGGTAGGGCTTTCCTGTTTTACTGTTTCTGCTCTGTTTCTACTTCTGTTTTTGGTAGCCGTTTGTTTGGAGGCTGAGAACTAGTGTTTCCCTCCGTTTTTGTATGCTAGTTCTACCCGGTTGGGTGGGTATGAACATTTTCCTGTTTGTTGGGATGAGGGTTTGGGATTTTACGCCGTTATGCTAGCCATTTTTGCATACGGTGTCTGATTCTATTTATTTTTGGATTTTTGGGGTTTTTAAACCTAAAGGCCAAATGGGTTTTAATTTTGAAGTTTTTCCAAAATTTGGAGTTTTTACCTCGTTTTGCGTGCTGCCTTGTTTTCTCTAGTTTTCTTGGCACATTGTGGGTCGTGGACTTGGATGATCCATTTGGGTATCAGTCAAACCACTTCTGCACTTTTATGTTGCATTGGGATGCGTGTTGCATCCGTACTCTCAACGTTGTGTTCGGTTGAGTGATTTTATACTTGTTATGGTTTCTTTTGGACCTTTGCTTTTGTTCGTGAACGCTAGGATTCATGTAGAATCCATACTCTCGGATTGAGGCCGGTTGAGTGAGTTCATGATGTTTGGTCTTGTTGCATCATTGGGATTCGTGTAGAATCCATACTCTCGGATTGAGACCGATTGAGTGATTTAATGATGTATGGTTTTATTGGCTTTGGGATTCGTGTAGAATCCATCCTTCCCGTGTTGCTTTTAGTTGGGTGTTTTCCTTGTTTTGTGTTCTCATTCCTGTCCTTGTGTTATGATATTCGTGATGGTGGTGCGCCACACACGAGTACGTGCGCGTAGATTTGTTGGGTGACTTGCGAGGCCCGATCTTCTGTGGATTTGCCAAAAGTTATGATCATTGGGGTTGGGATGGGAGTATGCATGCCCACGGGCACTTGTCGTAGGATGAGCATGGGTAGGGTAGGGTAGCATATGGAGGGGGCTTCTATCTCGCAGCCCGACGATCATGACGCCATGGGTATGGCTGAGAGGAGCTTGTATAAGTGATAATTAAATAAAATGTGTGACTGATAATAAAACTTAAGATAATAAAATGGTACTTTTGTGTATTGGCCTTCCGTTGAGGGAGTTGAGCTACACGGTGTATTGGCCTTCTGTTGAGGGAGTTGAGCTACACAGATTCGAGCTTGGGCTTTTCGATGCCAAGCGACTCTCCATGATGTCAGCCCCTACTTAGCAGCCTTTTGAGTGTCTGACCAGGACCTGTACTCCTTGCATTGTCATAGATTCTTGGTTCAACCATCATATTGTTTGGCATGAGTGTTAGCCATGGATGTTGTGATTTTTATGTGTTTGTGGTTGGATCATTATCTCCATTAGCACGGCGGGTGTGGACCTATGGGTGCCACATGGTTGGGAGGCGTAGCTACCTTCACCACTGCTAGGGATCGGTGTACAGAGATGATCTTTTGTCCTAGTGCGACCGTTGCTGGATGTCTTCACTTGGTACTTCGGGTTTTGAAGTATGCTTTCTTGTGATTTATGCTTTCATTGGGATGCTTGTATATCATGTTTAGATGATGTTATTTTACTTGATGCATTCCCTTATTATGATGTTTAGCATATGATTAGATGATGTGATTTGCTTTAGTAGTATATCTGTTGCTTACTGCTGTTTAACATGTGATAGGTGATGTTATCTACTGTAGGATTATCTTATGCTTTTCTACTAGCATGTTAGATTTCCTTATGCTTATATTGTTGCATGTTTTTAGTAGTGACGTCCCTATTACGACAGTACCGACGATTTGGTCAGTGGCTTGGGATGTTACGCGCGGGGGATGGCTAGGACCCACAATGGTCTTATGATGCTATTGACGGTTGGGAGGAACCACGTACTTAGTTTGGTTGTTTTTTTCCTGAGATGTATTTACGTACATTGTGATGTTGCTTTTGTTCTCTGCAATGCTTATTTTCAGTGTGTTCTTTGCTGCTTTAGTTTAGATGGTTTGATGTTCTTCATTCTGGGTTGTTCTTGCACTCGAGTGTTCATTCCTTGAGCCTTTGTGGATCCGGTACTCCCCGGTGTGGAGGTTCTTTTGTTGGTTTTTCCTCGTTTTTGAGTTCTGGAAGTGTTTTTACTTTCTATGGGCGACATTTGTTCAGCATTGTGCGACACTGATAAAGTATCGCACGCCCATAGAAAGAATGTTGTACGATACTATAAAGTGTCGCACGCATTATTGGAGAAGTGTCATGTTGGTGTTTTATTTTGATGTTAACAGTACTAAAACTACTAGGCGACAAAAGGCTTAGTACCTAGATATCAGTACATACACAACCTAAAGAATAGCCAATTCTCATTATCACTTGCATATGCAAAGTATTAGGACCCAACTTCAATAAAACCTTAGACGGTTTTCTACTCTTTTGGCTCTGTAAAACCAGGGCGGGTGCACCCGGGGATGGTTCAAAGATGGAATAATTGTATGAGAATTATCCTTAGTTTCATTTTGATTCTCATCTCTAAATCCTTAAACATATAAGTAAATAACTAATAAACACATCCCTTGAACAGATATGGCCAAGAAATGTTCTATAGCTCTGCAGATGTTTCCAACAACAATGGCTAAATGAAGCTAAAACAATCTAGGCAGGCAAGTGCTGGCCAACTTTGAAAATCTTACAGGAAAGATAAATGAAAATTGATTTTATGATGTATTTTGAAAAAGCTAGTTATAATATACTTCTCTTTTGGCTGAAATACTCTCGATCAGTGCCTAATCCATTGGGCATTCAGAGTCAAGTAAATTCTTAGATCTAATTTGTTGCCTTGCAAAGAATTTTCATCAGCAATTCTTACCAGAATTTATCATTCAAGAATCCTTATTAACACCCAAGCAACCTCATCACATTTATCAAAGCCTTTACTTAATTCATTGAATTAACAGCAATAACAAATGGATGTACAATCTTACTAAATTGCAATCAATTGCATAAGCTTTTACTCACACAACATCAAGGTAACTCAGTATTAAAAAGGAGACAAAATTCAGAGAAGAACAGATATGGGGACAGTTCATAACTTGTATTCATTTCCTTTGAAAATGATATATCCTTTACAAAAAACCCAGAAAAACCTTCAGAGAAGAAGCACAGTCCTTTTTACATTCATCCATCTCTCAGAGATTTTGACAGAAAAAGCATACTATAAATTTCTTTCCAAAATGTTTGGACCAAAAAGGAACTAAGCACAACACTTAGTGAAAACCAAATTCGGACCCCTCTTTAGCCTTGGGATCTCACTTAAATAATGTGAGATGCAACAAGCTTCAGGCTACAGTAGGTGACAGGTGTCCTTCTTTTGAAAAACAAAAAACAAGAATAACAGAACGGTTGATTACAACAGCATTTCTTGGCGGGTCCCTTTCTGTTATGCTTCTTGGTTGTTATGGTCTGTTCTCGCAATCATTCCTCATCTTCAGAGTACATATCCATAAGGTCTGCAAGTGATGTATCATCTTCTGTTGCATGCAAAATCACTTTAACCTGGGGATTTTCTATGTCATCATTGCTGACTACAAGAGTAACTATTACTCTTACATCTTCACCGTCATCTTCTCCTGACATCTGTTCACTAAACTGATCTTTCCATCTGTTGAAAGTATCATCATCTGGCCAATCAAAACTTAGGGTTTCTCTTTGTATCTTTATTAAAGAATTGGCATTATCTTCTAATTCGTCGAATTTTTTTCTCATATCAGCATAATACAATTGTATCTTTACCAGCTCTTCATTTGTCTTCGCCCAAAACCAACAGCCAGTCTCACTGATGATGTTTGTTATTCTGTTATCAAATAATTCATCCATTTCCTTTTTCCATTTGTCCTTTTCTTTTACTGTATCAACAGTTTCTAAGGCACAAGGGAATAGGGTGAATTTTTTAGCAAGATATCTTGAAAAACAGAGTGTCAATTTCCTCTGTAAAGAATCTCTTTTATTTTCAAAGTTATCTAATTGATTTAATAAATCAAAAATTCTTTCAACCTGATGGTAAGGCATTTGAACTGCAGAGATACAAACAATCGTGACATCATTATTCCTCTGTCTCCACTTCTGTGCAAGGGAGTCAAGTCCATTCTTTCCTTTATTTAACTCATCTATGAGGGTTACAATCCTGGTCAGCTGGTCATAAAAATCTGACCATTGTATTTTATCCCTCAAGTATGTCACACCTTGCTTCCATTTTTCTTCCTGCTGATTTCTAAATTCTATCTGCCACTCATGTAATTTGGTTTTTTCTGCTTCAAATTCCTCTGCAGTATAGAATTGGGGTCTTTCAGGGGTGTCAGGTATCTCAATAATAGGGGTTAATCCCACAGATGACTGTGGGGGATATGCAATTCTCAATGTACTGGATTCTCCCACTTTTCTCTTTCCAAGTACCTTTTCCAGTTGAGATATCCTGTTTTCTAACTCAATTCTCCTCTTCACCTCTTGATTATATGCTTCCACCACTACTTCATATTTATTATGCATATCCATCATTTCCCTCTCTTCTCTTTCCGCAGTAGCCAGGACAAATTTAGAATAATCCACATTCATGTGGGCTGCCTGTACATTTGAAGTGTCAGCAACTCTTCTTACAATGATACTCCCTGTCAATCCTGAGTCATCAGGCTGTGATGAAGTAACTCTGGATCCTCTTCTCAGGGACCACATAACAAGGGCAGCTTGATCATTGCTGAATGCTGTACCCAAGAATTCCTCTTTATTCGGATCCTGGAGTCCTAAATTATTTGAAACAGAATTAAAAACTAATGTGTCAGCAATGTCCCAATTGGGCAATAATAAAACATTAGCATTTTTTACCATCTGTCTTCCCTCATCAGGGGTTATATTTTGGAACTCTTGAACCATTTGTTCCTTTATTGTATTTTGAATGGAGGTCTCATCCATTTCTGGATGTTCTGTTCTCATATTATTGCACCTTTGCTCAAAAATGTGCATGTTTACTCTCCACGCAAACTGATGGAAAGCTCTAGATCTTACAAAATTGTTATCAGACAAAAAATGCTGACTGGCTTGTTCCAAAACAGGGTCTAATTCCCTTCCTTTGAAATCTGCTGTAGTTAATTCAAAACTTGGTACAGGGGTTTCCTGAGGGTTGCCTTCATCAATCTCTGCTTGTGTAACAAAAATTTCTCCTTGTGACCCCATTTGTTCAAATTGCTCATTGGTGAGTTGTTCTTCCTCCACTCTCATTGGGGTTTGAGAAGGTGAGCCACTTTCATCAGGGGATTCTTCCTCCCTTATTATTCTTCTTCTTTTGGGGGAAGGTTCAGGGGGTCTTTCTTCTAGGACAGTGCTGGAAGATCCAACAATCTGTTTTTCTTTATGCACAACGGGCACCTGTTGTCGGACAATAGTATATCCTGTTTTCTTCCGTACCACCAGTGGACCTATTCCAATATTGGGAGTGAAACCCAATTTTCTCATAATTTCTCTGGCTTTATCTGGAAAAGAATTAATAAAATGCTGTTTCTTCTCATTCATGACCTCCATTATCTCAGAGAAATTGCTCATGAGTTTATGTACTTTGTCTGCATTGTTTGCAGCATTACTAAGAGGACTGAAATTTTTATCAAAACAATTAATGAATTCCAAAACTTTTGAATAGACTCTCCATTTTTCTTTCTTTATTTCTTGCTCATGGAGAGAATATTCATTTCTTATTACATCTTCTGGAAAATAGAATTCATGCTGAACTGGACGCAGCTTGATTCTCAATCTAAGGGCAGAGTTAAAGAAACCTTCTGTATCACAAAAACGAGAGTGAGACACTGCCATTTTGTATTGATCCAAAAATTTATGGAGAAAGGCCCACCCTTCTTTAGTTATCACAAATTGGTGGGCTATAGTACAAGTAGGAAAAATTGATCCTGTCCCCCTTTTGTGCAAAAAGGCCTCCTCCACTCCTCCTAACTGCCACAAAAATTCAGCTATCCCTACCTTCAAGGGTACCTGATAGGGTAACACATGGGGTGTTCCTTTGAAACCATAGACCCTGATGACCGTTGAGACTGAATATGGGATAATATCTCCCCAATTATGTGAAACCTTTAGATTGTGGGTTTTGTCCATAGGCCTGATAAGGTGCATTAATGCCTTAAGGATTCTGGGATTGTCACTCAATAAGAGGCACCTTAGTTTGGAGGCAAAGTGCCTATCAAATCTGACGAAGCTAGCATTTTCTGCTTCCCAGGTCATGTCTGCACTCCATAATTGGACTGGTAGTGCTTCCCCTTCTTGTTCTCTATTTAAAACCATTTCTTTACCAAAATAAGTGGCCCCTTTAAAAAGAAACATATGCATCAGTAAGGAATACTGACCCCAAACCTTTTCCACCTTGCCCTGTGCAATCCCCACCAATCCATGATGGATCTCATTTGCCAAGTAAGATGCAAAATCAAAAATGATTTCCACACCAAAAGAAGAGATTTGGGTGATCATATACATGAAGCTCACCGGAATAAAGTCTTCTTCGCCCTCTTCGAAGACTTTGCACAGGGTTCTATATATCTGGACTGCCCTGGCATTAAAACATGATTTCTTGAAGGGCTCTTTAGAAGATGATGTTATGGTTGGGAGGCCTCCAATTCGGCCTATGTGGGCTTTCAGTGCACCCTGTCTAACTACATCCCTCTTGGATATATATTCCTTTTCTAAATCTGTCAGATTAATGGGCACATGATACATGGTGAGGGGTCCCAGACTGAATACCTTCCTAATCTCCTCGGGACTGATGGTAACTAAAGCCTCACCATCTATTCTCCTCACTACCTTAGTGGCTTGGTCATAGTTTTTTGCTATGGCTTCAAGCAGGTCAAAATCCATGAACACGCTGGGAACAACAAGCTTCCCAAGATCAAAATTCCAAATGTTGGCATGAGGGGCATATAACTTTCTCTCTGCAAACCATTTCTTGAATAAACTCAAACCAGTCTGAGCAGTTTGAGCATCCCGGACCCAATTACCCTTATCATACAATCCATCAGCTACCCTAAGCCTAGGATTGAGTGAGGTCAACCTCTTAACTTGCACCGTTTCTACAGTGGACTCAGGAAGTAACTCAAGTAAATCATCATGCACATTTCTATCCAGGTAGTTTACTACTCCTGTAAATCCCTTCTTAGGAGGCATCTTGAGCTATCCTCTTTAAAACTTAAAAGCTCACAAAGATGATGGCAGTTTTACTTACTTGAATTCTGTCTCAATTTTCCTTTGAATTCCTGCAAAATTTCAACGAACAGATAACTTGACAATTTCTTATCAACCTTGGCACGCTTTTCTTTCAGTAATAGCTTCTGCACAGGAATGGCTTCAAATCTTTTCTCGCGTGAAATGAAACTGATGCAATCTCTCTGTATTATACTTTGTTTTTTCTCACGGACGAAGCTTTCTTGTCTAATTAATATAGAGAGTGGCACTACATTTTCAATTTAAAACTGCGCTGTTGATCTTCAAAGATCCTACGATCATGCGGTACAAAGAGAACAACTAGGAGTTACACTTGCCATGTCAGTCATATTACCCAATGAGAGCTTGCCATGTACATAATTCTTTCTTTTGATGGCGCTTACCTTTAAACCCACTGACGACGGAGAACACGTGTCAGCATGTCGCTACTTCGTTATGCATAAAGAACAAGCACCTTTCCATAACGAGGCGGCGACAACCGTTGATCGGATCAAGAAATGATCGAAAGATACGCTACAGGGCTTCTTAAGAAAGAAGGCGGTGGGCCCATCTCGCTATGTCGCTATAATTATCTTCCTTGCTACTCTTCATAACGAGATAGCGAGCTCCATTGATTCACTTCAAACTGACGTTCCAGATTTCTTGTACATTTAGTCAGGTAGGCATTAATGAGAATCGGATCTCTGCACAGCTAGCACATGTCAAATTTTATCAGTCACCTGTCATTACACGTCATCATAGATCTTGCCGATCTTTTACCACTTTACGGGCCCTCGCTAACTCGCTAACGGTGAAGAACCTCAATTTTCCGATAGCGAGGTAGCGAGCTTCGGCACTTTAAAGGATTCCGTGCCAGAAAAACAAGGGGGTACCCGGTAATTACCTCTGTTTAATTAAAACTGATTCTGACAACAGTATTTACGACAGGTCATGCCACCTGGTGTAATTATGACACAAGCAAGATGCAATGTCATCATTTTAAGATTTTCACGTGGCCTCGCTACTTCGCTAACGGTGAAGTACCTGAATTTTCCGATAGCGAGGTGGCGGTACTTCCAGAAAAATATCAACATTCCGGCTCTGATGTCAGATATTCTAGTGGGTCCTTTTCCCCCTTTTTACGGCGAATTGCTAAGTGTACCTGCACAATAAAGCAATTAAATAGCAAATCTTCGATCGCCGCACGTTCACTTCATGGTCCCACCGCTTAAAAAAAACTTGACACTCGCTATCTCGCTATACTTAATGAGCATGCAACTTTCAATAGCGAGATAACGCCAGCGGTAGATCTAATCAGATCTGACGGTTGGGACAAACAGTAAGAAAGGTAACCCGGGAGAGAGGAAAAGGAATACGGAAGCATATTCGCTTCTTTTGAAATTTGAAAATTTTCGCGCCCGACCTTTTATAAATAGAGATGAATGTAAGGCTTACAAGGCGAATATTTCTCACAGATGGTTTATCCAAAACCTTATACTTCATTTAGACATAGATCACCTGACCTTTCTATGGTTTAACTGAAAAAATTTTTACTGCAGAAAAAGTCAGACCAACAGTGGCTCTGTCTGGGGATGATAGACTACTTGAGTCTATGCAAGGATTCAAAATCTATGGGAGAGCAGACCACACATCCAGGAAATGACAACTTCTTCAGAGAGCACTGAGCAACACACGAAAACAAAAACCCAGACTGTACAAGGATTTACAGAAAACAGGACGCTGGAAAAACCTAAAACTAATGTTCATGGAAGAAACTAAGTATTTTTTCAAGAAAAATACCTCTTCAAGAACTGTCCATGAACTGGCAATTCAAGAATATTATCAAATACATCTTTGATTATGTAGGAATGTTCACCCCAAGTATTCTCAATGAGATATGGGCCTAACCAAATGGGGTCAAATTTGCCATGTTTTCCTTTATCTTCAATTCTGGCGTTCCACATTAAGACTAGGTCTCCATTTTCAAATTTCTTGTTTACAGTTCTTTTATCATAGAGTGTTTTGACTTGTAACTGCAATTTTTGATTTCTCAGAGATGCTTCTCTTCTGGCTTCGGTCAATCCTACCAGTTCATTCATTCATTCTTTCATTTCATCAGTAGTATCTTCATCATATGACTGGATGTAATTGTATAATCCCATCAAATTGTTCTGGGGCATTCTAGCTTGAATTTCATACACTAAATCAAATGGAGCCACCCCAATTGCCTTTTTTACAGTTACTCTGTCGGCCCATATTGCCAACTGTAACTTGGAATCCCATGCCCTTTTATTATCGTCCAAGGTTCTCTTAATGATTTTCAACAGGCTTTTATTTGTGGACTCAGCTTGTCCATTCCCTTGTGGATGATATGGGGCAGACGTTGTTCTTGTCATTCCATATTTATCACAAAAATTTATGAATTCCTCAGACCTAAAACACATAGCATTATCTGTGACAATTTTCTGTGGACATCCAAATCTGGAAATGATATTATTCAATAAGAAATTATTTACTACTTTACTCGTTGCATTTCTGGTAGGGATAGCCTCTACCCATTTTGTAAAGTAGTCAGTAGCAACCAGAATCCAGGAATAGCCAGTACTAGACTTGGGAAAAATTTCTCCTATGAAGTCCAGACCCCATTGTTGAAAAGGTGCTTTAGTTTCAACTGGCTTCAGTGGAGTATTTCCTGAGAATTTCAGCTTCCCAGCAAATCTTTGACAAGGATCACATTTTTTAACCATAGCTTGAGCATCTTTGAACAGAGTGGGCCACCAGAAACCAGCTCTCATTATCTTATGCGCAGTAGTTTTGGCCATGTAATGTCCTCCACATACTCCAGCATGCATTTCTTTCAAAATCTCTTTTGCCCTTTCTCTGTCAACACATTTCAACAGGAACCCTTCAAAGTTTCTCCACCATAAGTTATTTTGAACAATTGCATACCTGATGGCTTGCAATTTAATATTTCTTTTTTCATTATCAGGCAGATGGGGAGGAACTTTCATGTGTTGCAAATAATGTATAACATTAATGTACCAGTCACACTGGTCCATGTCGCATAAATCAGTTCTGAAATCATCATTTACTAGGTTTATCTGATTAGCTTCCAGGTTAGTTTCAGCCATAAGTTTGGCCAAACCTTGACCTCTGACTAACTTAGTTATCTGCATATCGATGTTGAATTCTTGGATTCTATTGATCCATCTACATCTCCTTCCTGACACTTCCTGCTGAGAGAAAATATCTTTAACTGCAGCACTAGGTACAAAGGCAATAATAGTTGCACCTATCAAATAACTTCTGAATGCTTTTACAGCCTTTACCAAAGCATATGCTTGTTTTTCATTTATTTCGTACTTCAGTTCAGCATGCTGCAGGGATTTGCTAAAAAAGGCAATAGGCTGTTCATACCCTTCTTGGTTTTTCTGTAATAAAACTGCAGCCACAGTATGGAATGATGCAAATGAAAAGATATGCATGGGTTTTGTATAATCTGGGGTCCTCAACACTGGAGCATTTTTTATCGCAGTCTTTATATCCTGAAATGCCTGTGAAGGTTCACCATTCCAATCTATAACAGCTCCTTTCTTGAGCATTTTTGAAATGGGTCTACTGATTTCAGCGAAATTTGTAACAAACCTCCTCAGAAAATTAACCTGGCCAAAAAAGGACTGTATACCTTTCACGTTTTTAGGTTTAGGGACTTTATCAATAGCCATTACCCTTTCTGGGTCTATTTTTACCCCATCCTTGGACACTATGTGTCCTAATAACTTTCCTTCTGTGACCCCAAACGAGCATTTCTTTGGGTTTAGGGATACCCCATATTCCAGGGCTTTTATAAAAATTTTGTTCAAGTGTTTGCAGTGATCTTCAGCCTTATTAGAATACGCTGTAAGATCATTCTGGTACACAACCATAAATTTGTCAATATATTCATGAAATGCTGCATCCATGGCTCTTTGGAAAGTAGCTCCTGCATTAATCAAGCCAAAAGGCATCCTCACATACACATATGTTCCCCAAGGGGTTGTGAAGGCTGTTTTGAACTGTTCACTTTCTTTTACCAGAACTTGATTATATCCAGAAAAGCCATCCATCATTGACATTAATTCAGAGCCGGTCACTTGTTGCAACATGGCTTCCATATTAGGTAATCCATAATTATCCTTTAGAGATGCAATGTTTAGATTTCTAAAATCCACACAAAGCCTAATATCTCCATTCTTTTTTCTTACAGGAACAAGGTTTGAAACCCAAGTGGAATGCCTAATTGGTTTGATTATTCCACCATCTCTCAGTTTTGTCAGTTCTTCCTGCATTTTTGGGGCAAGGGTGGGATTGATTGGCCTCTGCTTTTGCCTAAAGGGTTTTACATTTTCTTTCAAGGGTATGACATGCTGGAAAAGGTCCTCCCTATAAGCTTTAAGGTCATCATATGACCAAGCAAAAATATGCCTGTACTTTCTAAGTAGGTCAATCAATGCTTTTCTGATTTGAACTGGCAGATCTTGGCCGATGTAAACCTTTTTAGGGATTTCATTTGTTCCCAAATTCACTTCTTCTAGCTCCTGCGGTTTGGGGTCCTTTATTTCCGATCTCACTCTGTCTTGGTTATCAAAAATGTTCTCCAAGACTACCAACCCCTTAGGCATCTTATTTGTTTTTAATTGCATGATTTCTTGACCAAAAATGGTTTCCTTCCCATTTATGGTTTCAATCAGTCCATTGTAGTCCATCTCCTGCCCATGGTATCTGTCTTCATTTAGCAAAAAATTTGTGATATCTTTGTCATCTTCAAACACCTGCCAATTGTCAATGTCGTCAGGTATAGAAGGTCTGTTTTGAATCTCAATCTGGGAGATTCCTGCAAATGATATTTCTTTTGGTTTGATAGCTACATTGGCCAGAAGATCAGCCATTTTATTCTGGGTTCTATCTCTCCATGAGATCCCAAATGCATCAAAGAATTCTATTTGATCCCAGATCTCGTTTCTATATTGTTTTAATCTCCTATTTTTTGAGGAGTATGTTCCTTTAATCTGAGAGATGATCAATTCAGAATCCCCTATGACATACAATTTCTTAATTTTGTGATGTGTGGCCACTTTGAGACCTAGCAACAATGCTTCATATTCAGCAATGTTATTTGTGCAAGCAAACTTCAAGGTGAATGAATACCTGAAGGTGTTATTTTCAGGGGATACAAAGACTACACCTGCCCCTGCACCTTCTTTAGAACTAGCCCCATCAAAGAACATTGTCCACAGTTTTGGTGAATTCATGCAACATTCAACCTCATTTTCAATGATATCAGGTAAGTTTTCCACTTCCTGAATAATCAATTCAGCCCTGAAAGCATTGATCCCCGTGTCTAGGAAACAGGTGGTATCTTTGTCAATGTCTTCACCTAAGATGTGGTTAACCCTTGGTTCCCTATTTACCCTGACAGCTTTGTCTCCTATATGGAAAGTGGCATAAGTAAGGTCACACTGTAGGCTTCCCCCCATGGCGGCACTCCATTTTCTGGAAAGTAGCATCCCGTAATGTGGGGGTATATCCACTACAAGGACAGACATGGTTAATTCCACCTCAGGAAATGCAGCCAGTTTAAATGGTAAGGCATTTATAGTACCTATTACTGGAACCTCTCTAGCATCCATCCCTCGGCATCTACCTTGCTTAGTATCCACCTTCAATCCTAGGGCTTCCATTACTTTAAAGGGCATTATAGTGTTGGAAGCTCCAGAATCTATCATACAATTTTTCAAGGTTTTCCCTTTTATGATTAAACTAAGGAAAAAAGGATCAATATCTTGTATGAACGCAACTGATGAATCATCTAAGAACATCTGAGGAATCTGGGATATAATACCATTGTCCTCTATTATTAATGGGGTCTGTTGGGCTACAGCTTGATTATCAATACTATTGTTGTTTGCTATTCCACCCAACCATGACAAAGCCTTATTTTTATGCTCTTCAATTCTAAAGAGCTCAGACAAGGGTACTTTCACAGTAATTTGAGATAACATGGCAATCATATCAACAGGTTCAACTACAGTAGGTTTTACAATAGTACCTGGGATCGGAGTCTTTTGAGTAGTGGGCACCACTTTTAGCTTGACAACATCCGGTTCTGATTTCTCTGGTTGCACTACGGTCTTTGTTGCTTCAACTTTCTGAAATTGAACCTTCTTTTTTGGTTCCCATTTCTGACCCTTGTTCTCCTTGATCTTAGACACATCTATACTGACTTTCTTGTGTTGATCATCTGTCTTATGAGTGGTGTCTTTGATGAACATACTAGATGGCCTTCCTGCCTCATTACTTATTGCTCTATTTCTCAAATTGTAATTACTGTGGACTTGTGAAATCATTTCGGCTGTAATTCTATCAATTTCCTCCTTGGAGGGGATTCTTAGGTTTGTGAAACCTACTTCAGAAAATGTATTGCATACCTTATCTATATCATTCTTCTCATCATCTGAAAATATTTGCTGATGATGTAACTGGTAGGCAATTCTCTGGCTGGTAACATCGTTCTCAGGTTCTTCTGAATCAGAATCTATCAAATCATCAGATGTGTTCGCCATATTGCAACTTATATCATCATGGTTCTTTTCTTCTGTTTCTTCTTCTGCTTGCACTTCTTGAGCTTGGGCGAATGATTGGGCAACAGCACAATAGTCAGCAGAATGAGGTGATTGGCATATAATGCACCAAGGTACATCATCATTCATATTTACAGTGTTCCTTTGCAGGGGGTCTGGGGTACCCTTATCCTTCATATTTTGGATCTGGTTAGGAACTGGTTTACCATCTTTCCATTGGGTGGTGTAAGGGTAATTCTGCATCCTAGGCTGTCTATTGAAATTGCTATTATTCACAGGGGCTCTCTCAGTAACATTTGTCTTATTGAAATTAGTGGGATTCATTTTCTTAAGCATTTCTAAAACATGGCCTATAGTAGGTTCTTCAGGCCTTTTTCCCATGGATGTTTTGTCACCTTCCCTTTTATTATTATTCTTAGGGTTGAAAAGCTTAGGATCATCCCTTCTCCCTAATTTGCCAGAGGCCTTTCTATTATTTTCTATATTCACTGCAACTCTATAAGCATCTCTCAGAGTTTTAGGATCCTTATCTCTCAGTTGGTAGGCCATCTTGCTATCAAAGGCATTGAAGTAGGTTGTAAGACAAACGTCTTCATTTAACCGCATAAATTGAAATAGTTTGTACATTCCTTTCTGAAATCTCACATTGAAATCAAATGTGGATTCTTTTGGATTCTTCTTGATATTGTTGAACTCATTCAACATGAATCCTGCATTGGTATTGTCCCCATATTGTTCCTTGAACAACTTCTCCAAATCGCTCCATGAAGTAATACTATCATCAGGCAACCTCCCGAACCAATCCCTTGCATCCTCTGTGAGTGAATGCACAAATAATTTCATCACCATGTCCTCATGTTCAACTTCATAATCATTGAGCATGTCAATGAAAATTCTCAAATGTTCTTCACCAATGACAACATTATTTCCAGAAAACTTCACCACTTTATCCCTTAAATCAAAAGATATGGGATGGGGGGCACCAGGAATACCGGCAAATGATATTTGTCTATATTTTTCGAGGTATATAGGTTTCTTCTGGAAACCGGGAGCGTTAGAGGTACTAGCTGCATTAGCTTGAGTTAGGAGAGCAGCTTGGGATAGCTGTGGTGGGACAAACGGGACTTGAGTGCCAATATTGGAAGATGAGGTAGGAGCAGGTTGGGGTGCTTTCTGAGTCGGGATTATGGGAACATTAACTGGTGCAGGATTTGTAGGTGGGATAGACAAACTAGGCCATGAATTTAATGCAGAATTAGACTTTATGAATTGGATTTTCCTTCTGGTCTCTGCGGCCTGAGCTTCATTTTCAACCTTCTCAAGTTCTTTTGCAAGGTCTTCCTTCTCCTTTCGAGCCTTCTCTAGTTCTAGGTCTAATTTTGATACAGAGGGTTGTATAGATTTGCTCGGTATAGCTTGAGGCTCATTTATTTGGATTCCTACAGCCTTGCCTTTTCCTTTATCTGGAACTGTTCCAGTGGGCTCTATTGGATTAACTTGAATGGGTTTATAAGCTTGAACTTGAGCAATAATTGGTTCTTGTCTTTGATTTAGGAGTTTTTCCTGTTGTTGAACTTTAGCTCTTAGATTATCAATATTTCCAAAGACGTCCTGATGGAGAGTGGGGATATTCTCTTCTAGTTTTTTATTTTGCTCTTTCAAAGCAGCCATCCTTCTTAGCAGAGTATCTCTTTCTATTATTGCATCCAAAGTGGCTCGCTCCCTTTCTTTTTCAAGACGGATGCGCTTAGCTTCTTCCTCAGCAATCCATTTCTTCAAAAATCCTATTTCAGATTGCACTTCTTTAGAATCAGCAGAGGTTGCCTCGGAATCAGCAGGATCATCTAGATCTATAAGGTTTGGTTCCATATATGGGGCTACTCTGGGATTAAAAAGGTTATCAGATGAACTTCTGAATCCTAGCCTACAATTTATATCTGCTACAGGCCCTGGTCTGGGTGAAGCAATTCCCATAGTAGATACATCTTTATCTTGAAAAACTCTCTGATCTGGTAATGGGGTACTGAAAATACCTCCTAAAAGTCTTGTATTTTCTGATTCAGAACTAAGCGAAGATGATTCTCTTGCTATTATCGGTTGATAATGGGAATTTATAGAGGCATTACCTCTAGGCTTCCAAGTAGGATTTGGATCTATTCTTTTCTTATTTTGGTTCTTCCTACCACCTTGGGGTAAATCAGTGTACATTGATACATCGAGATTGGCTCTCATGTAAGCCCTTGTGTTTTTTCTCTTGTCAGCCATATTTTTCTTTTGTTACAATAAGCACTAGCTTCAAAACCTTGACTGAGTCGCCACCCTTTTTCGGGAAAATACAATAACACTCGTTACTGACAGAAAGAAAACAATACACGAGCGGGAACAAATATACGGCACAAAGAGATCAATCACTGATGTTGTAAGACTACAACTCTTGCTTGTTAGATAAGACACCCGGATAAGCTGGATGTGTCAGTGTGTAGCAATGGTACTTGGGTTTATATCTTCATATTTTCTCAAGTTTTGACACTATGAATTTCCCCAGCAGAGTCGCCATTTTGTTGGTGTTTTATTTTGATGTTAACAGTACTAAAACTACTAGGCGACAAAAGGCTTAGTACCTAGATATCAGTACATACACAACCTAAAGAATAGCCAATTCTCATTATCACTTGCATATGCAAAGTATTAGGACCCAACTTCAATAAAACCTTAGACGGTTTTCTACTCTTTTGGCTCTGTAAAACCAGGGCGGGTGCACCCGGGGATGGTTCAAAGATGGAATAATTGTATGAGAATTATCCTTAGTTTCATTTTGATTCTCATCTCTAAATCCTTAAACATATAAGTAAATAACTGATAAACACATCCCTTGAACAGATATGGCCAAGAAATCTTCTATAGCTCTGCAGATGTTTCCAACAACAATGGCTAAATGAAGCTAAAACAATCTAGGCAGGCAAGTGCTGGCCAACTTTGAAAATCTTACAGGAAAGATAAATGAAAATTGATTTTATGATGTATTTTGAAAAAGCTAGTTATAATATACTTCTCTTTTGGCTGAAATACTCTCGATCAGTGCCTAATCCATTGGGCATTCAGAGTCAAGTAAATTCTTAGATCTAATTTGTTGCCTTGCAACGAATTTTCATCAGCAATTCTTACCAAAATTTATCATTCAAGAATCCTTATTAACACCCAAGCAACCTCATCACATTTATCAAAGCCTTTACTTAATTCATTGAATTAACAGCAATAACAAATGGATGTACAGTCTTACTAAATTGCAATCAATTGCATAAGCTTTTACTCACACAACATCAAGGTAACTCAGTATTAAAAAGGAGACAAAATTCAGAGAAGAACAGATATGGGGACAGTTCATAACTTGTATTCATTTCCTTTGAAAATGATATATCCTTTACAAAAAACCCAGAAAAACCTTCAGAGAAGAAGCACAGTCCTTTTTACATTCATCCATCTCTCAGAGATTTTGACAGAAAAAGCATACTATAAATTTCTTTCCAAAATGTTTGGACCAAAAAGGAACTAAGCACAACACTTAGTGAAAACCAAATTCGGACCCCTCTTTAGCCTTGGGATCTCACTTAAATAATGTGAGATGCAACAAGCTTCAGGCTACAGTAGGTGACAGGTGTCCTTCTTTTGAAAAACAAAAAACAAGAATAACAGAACGGTTGATTACAACAGCATTTCTTGGCGGGTCCCTTTCTGTTATGCTTCTTGGTTGTTATGGTCTGTTCTCGCAATCATTCCTCATCTTCAGAGTACATATCCATAAGGTCTGCAAGTGATGTATCATCTTCTGTTGCATGCAAAATCACTTTAACCTGGGGATTTTCTATGTCATCATTGCTGACTACAAGAGTAACTATTACTCTTACATCTTCACCGTCATCTTCTCCTGACATCTGTTCACTAAACTGATCTTTCCATCTGTTGAAAGTATCATCATCTGGCCAATCAAAACTTAGGGTTTCTCTTTGTATCTTTATTAAAGAATTGGCATTATCTTCTAATTCGTCGAATTCTTTTCTCATATCAGCATAATACAATTGTATCTTTACCAGCTCTTCATTTGTCTTCGCCCAAAACCAACAGCCAGTCTCACTGATGATGTTTGTTATTCTGTTATCAAATAATTCATCCATTTCCTTTTTCCATTTGTCCTTTTCTTTTACTGTATCAACAGTTTCTAAGGCACAAGGGAATAGGGTGAATTTTTTAGCAAGATATCTTGAAAAACAGAGTGTCAATTTCCTCTGTAAAGAATCTCTTTTATTTTCAAAGTTATCTAATTGATTTAATAAATCAAAAATTCTTTCAACCTGATGGTAAGGCATTTGAACTGCAGAGATACAAACAATCGTGACATCATTATTCCTCTGTCTCCACTTCTGTGCAAGGGAGTCTAGTCCATTCTTTCCTTTATTTAACTCATCTATGAGGGTTACAATCCTGGTCAGCTGGTCATAAAAATCTGACCATTGTATTTTATCCCTCAAGTATGTCACACCCTGCTTCCATTTTTCTTCCTGCTGATTTCTAAATTCTATCTGCCACTCATGTAATTTGGTTTTTTCTGCTTCAAATTCCTCTGCAGTATAGAATTGGGGTCTTTCAGGGGTGTCAGGTATCTCAATAATAGGGGTTAATCCCACAGATGACTGTGGGGGATATGCAATTCTCAATGTACTGGATTCTCCCACTTTTCTCTTTCCAAGTACCTTTTCCAGTTGAGATATCCTGTTTTCTAACTCAATTCTCCTCTTCACCTCTTGATTATATGCTTCCACCACTACTTCATATTTATTATGCATATCCATCATTTCCCTCTCTTCTCTTTCCGCAGTAGCCAGGGAAAATTTAGAATAATCCACATTCATGTGGGCTGCCTATACATTTGAAGTGTCAGCAACTCTTCTTACAATGATACTCCCTATCAATCCTGAGTCATCAGGCTGTGATGAAGTAACTCTGGATCCTCTTCTCAGGGACCACATAACAAGGGCAGCTTGATCATTGCTGAATGCTGTACCCAAGAATTCCTCTTTATTCGGATCCTGGAGTCCTAAATTATTTGAAACAGAATTAAAAACTAATGCGTCAGCAATGTCCCAATTGGGCAATAATAAAACATTAGCATTTTTTACCATCTGTCTTCCCTCATCAGGGGTTATATTTTGGAACTCTTGAACCATTTGTTCCTTTATTGTATTTTGAATGGAGGTCTCATCCATTTATGGATGTTCTGTTCTCATATTATTGCACCTTTGCTCAAAAATGTGCATGTTTACTCTCCACGCAAACTGATGGAAAGCTCTAGATCTTACAAAATTGTTATCAGACAAAAAATGCTGACTGGCTTGTTCCAAAACAGGGTCTAATTCCCTTCCTTTGAAATCTGCTGTAGTTAATTCAAAACTTGGTACAGGGGTTTCCTGAGGGTTGCCTTCATCAATCTCTGCTTGTGTAACAAAAATTTCTCCTTGTGACCCCATTTGTTCAAATTGCTCATTGGTGAGTTGTTCTTCCTCCACTCTCATTGGGGTTTGAGAAGGTGAGCCACTTTCATCAGGGGATTCTTCCTCCCTTATTCTTCTTCTTCTTTTGGGGGAAGGTTCAGGGGGTCTTTCTTCTAGGACAGTGCTGGAAGATCCAACAATCTGTTTTTCTTTATGCACAACGGGCACCTGTTGTCGGACAATAGTATATCCTGTTTTCTTCCGTACCACCAGTGGACCTATTCCAATATTGGGAGTGAAACCCAATTTTCTCATAATTTCTCTGGCTTTATCTGGAAAAGAATTAATAAAATGCTGTTTCTTCTCATTCATGACCTCCATTATCTCAGAGAAATTGCTCATGAGTTTATGTACTTTGTCTGCATTGTTTGCAGCATTACTAAGAGGACTGAAATTTTTATCAAAACAATTAATGAATTCCAAAACTTTTGAATAGACTCTCCATTTTTCTTTCTTTATTTCTTGCTCATGGAGAGAATATTCATTTCTTATTACATCTTCTGGAAAATAGAATTCATGCTGAACTGGACGCAGCTTGATTCTCAATCTAAGGGCAGAGTTAAAGAAACCTTCTGTATCACAAAAACGAGAGTGAGACACTGCCATTTTGTATTGATCCAAAAATTTATGGAGAAAGGCCCACCCTTCTTTAGTTATCACAAATTGGTGGGCTATAGTACAAGTAGGAAAAATTGATCCTGTCCCCCTTTTGTGCAAAAAGGCCTCCTCCACTCCTCCTAACTGCCACAAAAATTCAGCTATCCCTACCTTCAAGGGTACCTGATAGGGTAACACATGGGGTGTTCCTTTGAAACCATAGACCCTGATGACCGTTGAGACTGAATATGGGATAATATCTCCCCAATTATGTGAAACCTTTAGATTGTGGGTTTTGTCCATAGGCCTGATAAGGTGCATTAATGCCTTAGGGATTCTGGGATTGTCACTCAATAAGAGGCACCTTAGTTTGGAGGCAAAGTGCCTATCAAATCTGACGAAGCTAGCATTTTCTGCTTCCCAGGTCATGTCTGCACTCCATAATTGGACTGGTAGTGCTTCCCCTTCTTGTTCTCTATTTAAAACCATTTCTTTACCAAAATAAGTGGCCCCTTTAAAAAGAAACATATGCATCAGTAAGGAATACTGACCCCAAACCTTTTCCACCTTGCCCTGTGCAATCCCCACCAATCCATGATGGATCTCATTTGCCAAGTAAGATGCAAAATCAAAAATGATTTCCACACCAAAAGAAGAGATTTGGGTGATCATATACATGAAGCTCACCGGAATAAAGTCTTCTTCGCCCTCTTCGAAGACTTTGCACAGGGTTCTATATATCTCGACTGCCCTGGCATTAAAACATGATTTCTTGAAGGGCTCTTTAGAAGATGATGTTATGGTTGGGAGGCCTCCAATTCGGCCTATGTGGGCTTTCAGTGCACCCTGTCTAACTACATCCCTCTTGGATATATATTCATTTTCTAAATCTGTCAGATTAATGGGCACATGATACATGGTGAGGGGTCCCAGACTGAATACCTTCCTAATCTCCTCGGGACTGATGGTAACTAAAGCCTCACCATCTATTCTCCTCACTACCTTAGTGGCTTGGTCATAGTTTTTTGCTATGGCTTCAAGCAGGTCAAAATCCATGAACACGCTGGGAACAACAAGCTTCCCAAGATCAAAATTCCAAATGTTGGCATGAGGGGCATATAACTTTCTCTCTGCAAACCATTTCTTGAATAAACTCAAACCAGTCTGAGCAGTTTGAGCATCCCGGACCCAATTACCCTTATCATACAATCCATCAGCTACCCTAAGCCTAGGATTGAGTGAGGTCAACCTCTTAACTTGCACCGTTTCTACAGTGGACTCAGGAAGTAACTCAAGTAAATCATCATGCACATTTCTATCCAGGTAGTTTACTGCTCCTGTAAATCCCTTCTTAGGAGGCATCTTGAGCTATCCTCTTTAAAACTTAAAAGCTCACAAAGATGATGGCAGTTTTACTTACTTGAATTCTGTCTCAATTTTCCTTTGAATTCCTGCAAAATTTCAACGAACAGATAACTTGACAATTTCTTATCAACCTTGGCACGCTTTTCTTTCAGTAATAGCTTCTGCACAGGAATGGCTTCAAATCTTTTCTCGCGTGAAATGAAACTGATGCAATCTCTTTGTATTATACTCTGTTTTTTCTCACGGACGAAGCTTTCTTGTCTAATTAATACAGAGAGTGGCACTACATTTTCAATTTAAAACTGCGCCGTTGATCTTCAAAGATCCTACGATCATGCGGTACAAAGAGAACAACTAGGAGTTACACTTGCCATGTCAGTCATATTACCCAATGAGAGCTTGCCATGTACATAATTCTTTCTTTTGATGGCGCTTACCTTTAAACCCACTGACGACGGAGAACACGTGTCAGCATGTCGCTACTTCGTTATGCATAAAGAACAAGCACCTTTCCATAACGAGGCGGCGACAACCGTTGATCGGATCAAGAAATGATCGAAAGATACGCTACAGGGCTTCTTAAGAAAGAAGGCGGTGGGCCCATCTCGCTATGTCGCTATAATTATCTTCCTTGCTACTCTTCATAACGAGATAGCGAGCTCCGTTGATTCACTTCAAACTGACGTTCCAGATTTCTTGTACATTTAGTCAGGTAGGCATTAATGAGAATCGGATCTCTGCACAGCTAGCACATGTCAAATTTTATCAGTCACCTGTCATTACACGTCATCATAGATCTTGCCGATCTTTTACCACTTTACGGGCCCTCGCTAACTCGCTAACGGTGAAGAACCTCAATTTTTCGATAGCGAGGTAGCGAGCTTCGGCACTTTAAAGGATTCCGTGCCGGAAAAACAAGGGGGTACCCGATAATTACCTCTGTTTAATTAAAACTGATTCTGACAACAGTATTTACGACAGGTCATGCCACCTGGTGTAATTATGACACAAGAAAGATGCAATGTCATCATTTTAAGATTTTCACGTGGCCTCGCTACTTCGCTAACGGTGAAGTACCTGAATTTTCCGATAGCGAGGTGGCGGTACTTCCGGAAAAATATCAACATTCCGGCTCTGATGTCAGATATTCTAGTGGGTCCTTTTCCCCCTTTTTATGGCAAATTGCTAAGTGTACCTGCACAATAAAGCAATTAAATAGCAAATCTTTGATCGCCGCACGTTCACTTCATGGTCCCACTGCTTAAAAAAAACTCGACACTCGCTATCTCGCTATACTTAATGAGCATGCAACTTTCAATAGCGAGATAACGCCAGCGGTAGATCTAATCAGATCTGACAGTTGGGACAAACAGTAAGAAAGGTAACCCGGGAGAGAGGAAAAGGAATACGAAAGCATATTCGCTTCTTTTGAAATTTGAAAATTTTCACGCCCGACCTTTTATAAATAGAGATGAATGTAAGGCTTACAAGGCGAATATTTCTCACAGATGGTTTATCCAAAACCTTATACTTCATTTAGACATAGATCACCTGACCTTTCTATGGTTTAACTGAAAAAATTTTTACTGTAGAAAAAGTCAGACCAACATGTCATACGACACTGGAAGAGTGTCGCACAACTTTATGAGAAATGTCGCGTGATACTTTTCTAGTATCGCACGCCTTCTTGAGAAGTGTCGCACTTAGTAAGGGAGAAGTGTCACCCTCCCTTAGTAAAAAGTGTCACACGTTTTTTGTGAAAAACTTGCGCATGCCATCAGCGGGCACTTTTCTTCGTGATCCAATCTTTTTTAGAGTGGTTTTGGATACCCTTTTGGGCATTCTTCGAGCCTATGTTGTTGCATTTTGAATTCTGTTGGTTTCTCTTGAAATCGAGTTTTCGTGTTTTTGTTTTAGTCTCTTGGGTTTTAAAATATATCGTATAAGTATAAGTTGACATATATTTAATTTCTTATACTTAAGATATATTTTAATATATGCGACAAATCATTTGAGATAGGTTTCAGACCTCTTAGAGATAAGTTATGGATTCTAGGAAATTTCAGGGCTTCAGAAATCCAGACTTAGCCAATTTTCAGGGCTTTAGGATTTTAGGCTTAGCCAAATTTTTGGATTCTACATTTTACCCCAGCTTGGTGTTTTGTTGATGAGTGGTCATTTCTTGTGCCCTCATCTTGTTGTGGTGGTTGTTGGCTTTTTGTTTGGGGTGTGTCAGTTGGGTAGTGGCGTTCAGAGATTCGTTGGTTGCCGAGATTGTGTTGAAGTCTTCCGTTGCGATCGTTGTGATCCCTGTATGATGTTGTCATGTGCATTCATACTTGTAAAAAAAAATATCTTGGCTTGATTTGAATCCTTGTTTCCAAGGATCTCCGGGCAAGGCATTACAAGAAGAGCCTTCCTAGGACAATATGAGGATAACAACTTGGAATGCTAGGGGCCTTAATGCACCTAGCAAAAAATGCTTACTAGAGTGAAATATATCTCTATTTGAATCTGATATCATATTAATACAAGAAACTAAACTAAATAAAGAAGAAGGAAATAAATTGGAAAGGAAAATTGGTAGTTGGAATATAATACTACATGAATCAAGAGGAGCCTTGGGAGGGTTAGGCATGATATGGAATCCTAGGAAGATAACCTTAGATATGATAACTTTGAACCATAACTAGATGGGTTGTGAAATAAAGAGTATCAGGAATAATCTCCAAATTACCCTAATAAATATATATGGACCAACACAAACTTAAAAAAAAAGCACTTATGAGAAGAAATAAGCATGTTCATTAGAAATCATCATAATGAATACATACTAATAGGTGGGGACTTTAATGTTATTTTAAATCTGGAAGAAAAATTTGGTGGGATGCAACACATCTCACAAGCTTCTATAAACTTCAAGAGGTGGACAGAACAAAACAATTTATTAGATATCCCAACTAATAATGAAATTTACACATGGAATAATAGAAGGAAATTTTTACCTACATAGTAGAAAAAAATGGATAGATTTTTCTTCCTAGTGGAATTAATAGACATAGATATGAAACTATAGTCAATAATCTTACCAATAGCAGGATCATATCATTGTCTAGTAAGGTTGGAATTAACAGAACAAAAAAAAAAACTTAAGAAATCCTTTTAAATGTGAAAAAATGTGATTTCTTGAAAATAGTTTCATGGAACACATTAAACTATGGTGGTCCCAAGGAAACTTCAAAGGGTCAAGACTGTTTTTCTTTGTGTCAAAAATGAAAATGATCAAAGAACATATACTCAAATGGAACAAAACACACTTTAATAATATATTTAAAGAAAAATTAGATAATGAAGAAAACCTAAAAATACTAAATAATTAAGTGATAAAAAAGTGAATGGATATTGAGAAATACCTAAGAAAAAGAATTACTTTCAAAATAGGAGGAAATATCAGCAAAATAAGAGATATTATGGAGATAAAAATCAAGAGAAAAATGGTTAGCAGAAGAGGATCGTAAAACATTTTTTTTCCACAACAACACTGTTATTAATTAAGCTAAAAATAAAATCACAAAGATTAAAAATTGGTAACATTATCAAAAATCCCACAAATATAACATAAGTATTCGTAGATTATTTCAAAAACATCTTAAACAGTTATGACTACTCTAATGGATCTGCTCAAAATAAGATGTTAGAATCCATACCAAAATTGGTTACTATAGAAGATAACACATTTCTCAACAAACCTCTAACCTTAGAAGAGGTCAAGGCTACTCTTTTTAGCCTAAATCCTGATAAATCACCAGGGCTAGATGGCTTTCACTTCTATAAAAAAAATGTTGGGATATTATTGGGTTAGACTCATGGAAAGCTATAAAAGCCTCTGGAAATGGTGGTTCAATACTAACAGAGATCAACCATACCTTCTTAAAATCTCATACCCAAAAAAGCAGAATTAGAAGTTTCAGGTGATTACAGACTTATAGCTCTTTGTAACACGATACATAAAATCCTCTCAAAGGCATTAACTAGATGGCTTAAAGTTATACTGCCAAAACTCATATCAGAAGAACAAACAGGTTTTGTACCCGAAAGATCCATTTTAGATGGTATAATAATTATTCAAGAAATGATACATTCTGCAACAAAGAATAAAGAGGCAAGTATATTTATGAAATTGGACATACATAAAGCATATGATATGGTG
Organism: Cupressus sempervirens; assembly: GCA_028749045.1. Lineage (NCBI taxonomy): Eukaryota > Viridiplantae > Streptophyta > Pinopsida > Cupressales > Cupressaceae > Cupressus > Cupressus sempervirens. Next base: position 715,619,466 of record CM053791.1, on the reverse strand, counting down.
GATTGGAGATTCCTATGTAAAACATTAGAAGCCTTCAATTTCTCTCACCAATGGTTTAACTTTATTTTTAATAGTATATCAACTACTAAAATATCACTCCTCATCAATGGAACCCAAGAAGGATACTTCAATATCTCAAGAGGCATTAGACAAGGAGATCCTTTGTCACCATTCTTGTTCATTATTATGATAGAAGCTTTTAGGAGGTCAATTAAAAGAGCACAGGTAGAAGGTATAATCAAAGGCATTACAATCACTAATAACATTCCAAACATCACTCATCAACAATTTGTTAATGATACAATTCTACCAGGAGATAGCTCTACTGAAGAAACCCAAAACTTCAAAACTCTTATTCATAGATACATGGTAGTATTTAGTCAATAAGTAAATACATGTAAATTAGAGATTTTCTTTATTAACACTAAACTTGAACTAGAAAAACATATATGTAATATTATGGGATACAAAAGAGGATCATTTCCATGTAAATATCTAGGTATAGAATTAGAAAGAAGTACATGACATAATAAAGGATGGAACAATTTCTAGAAAGAATGGACAAGAAAATTGGAAGTTGGAAAGGAAAATGGTTAACAAAAGCAGGAAAAGTAACAAAAATTAAAGCACTACTTTTAGCCCTTCCCACATGTCAATTATCTTGCCTCCCCGTCCCTAAAAAAGTGAAAAAAAAGCTAGAAGGAAAGCTTACAAAATTTTTCTAGAATAATATGGACGAACAAAAGAAATTGGCACTAATAAAATAAACATTTGCAAACCTAAAGAGCTTGGGGGCTTAGGCATTAAAAATCTCAATTGGAAAAATGAAGCTTTAGGAGCAAAATTGGTATGGTGAATTTATCAAGAATAGGAATAAAAATGGGCAAAAATTCTATACAATAAGTATATAGATGAAGCATATCCTACTTCCCTCTTTAGAATGTGCAATTTAACAAAAGGATAAGAAAGTTGGAATTTTATAGAAAAATGTCAGCATCTGATTAGTAAATACATCATGTGGGAAGTAGGTAAGGGAGATGAAGCACTTTTTGGGGAGGATTCATGGGATGGTCTTCCCTCCTTAGATAGCTTAGGCACACTAGCTAATGTAAAAAAACATATTGGTTAATGCATGGGGGACAAGAGTAAGCAACTATAAACACCTTCTAAAAGAAAACGGAGAAGACAAGTGGGTTTGGAAATCATTAGAAAACATAGAATTGGACCTTGAAGAAAGGAAGACTTTAGAGGATATTCTTCGAAAGAGAAAGGTTAATCATAAAGATAGAAGAGACAGACTCAGATGGGGAGCATCCAAAGATGGAAGATACAATGTCATAAAAGGATATAATCTAATAATATAGTCATAAAGATTGGAAGTGATTAGTATGCCCCTTAAACTCTGTTGGGACTTAGCTTGCCTGCCAAAAGCAGGAATTTTCCTTTGGGCAACACTTCAAAATAGGATATTAACAATAGATAGACTTGGGAAAATAGGTATTGAGGGACCTTTGAGATGTTATTTATGTAAAGAAGAAAGTGAGTCAACAGAACATCTATTATTTTAATGTTCTTATGCAAAGGAATGTTGGGAATGGCTCCGACAAAAGTTTTGTTGGACATCACCACAGTCTAGAAACATAGAGAGCCATTTGATAGGTTGGTCTAATGGTAGATCATTTAATATATATGAAAAAATTTAGAACATTATCCCATCCATTCTGATGTGGGAAATCTAGAAAGAAAGGAATAGGAGGATTTTCTGTGATTAAAAAATGAATATAGTAGCATTACTTAACAAAATAGAAGCAAGTATTATAGAAGTCATGAATACTCACGTAAGGAAAATACTAAAAGGGGAAGGATCCTTCACAAAATGGGATGGTAAAATAAAAAGAAACTGGAGAAATCTTATCAGTCCACCATTAGTATATAACAAGTAACAAGAGCAATCCAAAAGCAAGGAAAAATTGTAAATGGGATCTGCCATCGAAAGGATGGTCAAAATTGAACTTCAATGGAGCATCAAGGGGGAACCCTAGAAAATCAGGAGTAGGATGTATCATTGATTTGGATTTTGAAAAATGTATCACTAAAAGAGCCAAACTAACGGGGATTATTACAAACAATTTAGCAGAACTAGAAGCCCTTGAATAGAGACTACAATTGAGTATAAGTCTAGGAATTAAGAAATTAATGATAGAAGGGGATTCCCAAATTGTTCTTAGTGCCTTAAGAAAAAGGAAGACTCCAAATTGGGTGTTGAATTTAAAATTAGAAGAATTTCTTAAACTATATGACATTATAGAAGAAACTAGAATTCAACATATATTTAAAGAAGGTAATCAAAAAGTAGATTATTTGGCAAACAAAGGAGCAGATAGTGAGGATATATTAATTTATCAAACCCTATAAACTCTTGAACTAACATTATCCTTTATCATTAGTATATTTCTATCAATCATTCCTGGAGCATTGTAATCAAATATCCATAGGAGTTTAATTAATAATCATTTTTGAAATCATAAAAGTAAGTGCCAATCTTGGTGTCGAATAGTCATATTCAACTATGCATTTTAATCATTTTTTTGAACTCTTCTAGATCCTTTGTTCTCAAGTTTTTAAATACTCGGCTTTGTGTCTTTTATGACCACTTTTTCTTAGAGTTTTTAGTTTTTTGTATAGCTTTAGAGTTAGGATGGACACCAAAATTTGCATGTTTCATGCATTAGAGGTTTGCACTTCATATTGTTTATGGTTACTCTCACTTAGGCTATCTTTATGTCTTCCCAAGGATCTTTTGTTTATTACCTTTTTTCCCTCAGTTGCTTGCACCAATTCCATTTTTATATTTTGCGCTTTCATATATTGCAATATATTCATTATATAGTGCACATTAAATAGCAAAAAATACTATCTAACTTTATAAAAAAGAAAGAGTATATTTGTCACAGTTCTGGAGGCTTCTAGTCGTTAGATTTCTCATCCCTCATATTGGCCATAAATTGAGTCTTGACCATCGATCACTCCTTTGTATCTATGGCCAAATGTTAGTTATTCAATCTTATTTTAGTCTTCGATTTGAATATTTGGTCAGCAACTGAATCTTAACCTTCAACTTTTCTTTCATCAATGATCCTGATTCATTTCAAACCTTTTGTACCTTGTTTCTTCAGTCATATTAATGCAAGAGGATTTCGGGCTATGTGTCTTTGTTTGATGCATTCTGGGACTTTATAAAACTTAGTGTCAAAAAGTGGAAGGACCTAGAAATAGGACACCTACCCTCCTAGTGTTGCCAACTTTTTGTTTCTCCTACTCATTTGGCATATGGGTCCCGCTATGAAAGTGGCCCCTTTTCTTTCTACAATTGCATCTGGTCCATCCTCGTGGCTCAATCCTTTTCATTTAGGGCTTTTTTTTCTACATCCTAAACTTGTAGGTTAGCTCTGGTATTCTACTTCTTGTCCATCTCTAATTTCATCCTGCATCATCCTTCATCTTTCTTTTGTGATCCATCTTCCTAGGTCCCACTGTGTAAGTGGCCTTGTTGTCTTCCTCTTTTCTTTTTCTCCTTCCACTTGGCTTGATCCCAAGGGCTTTCCCTAATAGCAACCTTCTTTCCCAAGGTCCCCCATTTGGAGCATTGTGTCCCCTTTTTGGGAGTCTTTCCCCATTTTTCTCCTTTTCTCCAAGGAGCTTTTGGATTGGTGACGTGTGTCTCCCTTCAAGGAGTTTCCCCTTGTTTTAGCCTTTCGGTTCCTTGGTTCCCCAGTTTGGTGACTTTTATCACCTTTTTGAGTTATTTTCTTTATCATTCCATAGATGGTCTTGGAGCTGTAATGCCTACCCCTAGTTTAGTTTCATCTTTCTTGTAGGCTTCTAGGAGCAAGCCTATGTCTAGGGGGAGTGGATGTAATGCCTACTCCTAGTTAACTTTTCAGATTGTATTGTTAGATTCTTTTAGGCTTGTTTTATGTTTATGTTTTATGTTTATCGGTACTTGGTTACCAATTTTGATTAAATATATTTTTTATTCAATTGATATATGTGTTGATTTAGTTATTTCATGTGTTCATGATTATTTTGATGATGATATATGTACGTTCATTTAGTGATTTTAGTTATCTCATGATTATTAGTTAGCAATGATAACTTTAAGAAACCCCTCCCCAAAAAAATGCCTAAAATGCTAGTGAATCCAACATTTTGTGGGCATTAAATTTTAATGTCGAGGGCAATTTTTTTGTTCCATATAGGAAAATAAAATATTATATTTTAGCAATTTTTTCTTGCCCTAGCAAAAATCATTTTAAATGTGGCGAATTAATGTTTTTTCTTGCTGGCAGATAAATAAATGATGACTATTTTTTCCCTTGCCAAAAATGAATTAATATGTCAGAGACAAATTACTTATTTTGTAGGAAAATGAATAATAATGGTCTTGGCTAATCTTTAGTGTTAAATTAAAACATTGTTTAACCTAAAAGAAAATTTGCACATGTATTGGCTAGTGATTGTATTGACTACTGAGTAGTCACTTCAAGTTTCAACTTGTGTACTGTCTTAGGTCTATTATTAATAATGTTGTAACGTCATTACATCAATGTCACTATTACTAAGTTGGCTACCATCACTTTCAAGTTTCGTATTGTTAATACAATAGTTTTATCGATTGTTGATTAATTAGAGATCAAAGATAGAAGATGCATTTCGAGGCCACTCGCTTGAAAAGACTTGGAGTCACATAAAATTATTCATAATAGAGACACGTGGAAAGTTTTGCACAAAAACCATTAACTGGAATGTACTCAATGTCAAGCAATTTTGACTGTTTGACATTAATGCGAGTATATTTCACACACTTGAGAATTAATAGGAATACAAAAAAAAAGATATGAAAGATTGTGAACACCAAACAATTTAATGCAACTACCATTAAATAGCCTCTTCAATTCCTCTTTCATAAATTCTTCAATCTGAATTTGATTTGCAAAGTTTCTTGAATCTTAGTCATGGATATGCTAATTCACCTGAAATGCACTGCAATGGCTCTACAAAAGCCCTTTTTGGGCAGGATTCTTGACGATGTCTTTACCATAGTTTGCAAGCCAGATGCCTAAAGTCCTTTTGTCTACCATGCTTTATTCATGGTCCTCGCCCATGAATTCTTAAGAAACAATAAGAGGTACCGTGTGTCCATGGATTTTACCTCTCGCTTCCTCGCGTCTCTTCTTGACCTTGGAGGCAGTCAAGTAGACATTTTAATACTTATGTGTAATGTTTTTAGGGAAATATTTTTTAGAAGATGATGTCAAAATTCTTGTATTGGTCAAGCAGGTATCGAGGCCTAGCATTGGCATCCCTTTTGCAGATGTAGCAGACAAATGTTGGGAGCAAGGCATACGGAGCATTGTACAAAAGCATCCTTCCTGCTTAGCATGAAAGAAAGAAAATTGACTTGCAATTAGAAGTGGGCGCAGCTTGGAAGGGATTTTCTATGTAAGTGGTTGTTGTTGGATGAAGTCAGGGAGACTGATTTCACACGGCTGGACGAGTTTAGCGACATCATCTTCTCCAATAGATTCCTCACAGAGGGACTTGAAGACCTTTTTGATAAAAGGCTTCAAGCCCTCGGCCCCTCGGCCTGTTGATGCTTCCAGCCTCCCTATTCCCTATTTCCTAAATCTTGTTTCCTTAACCCTTGCCCTTTGGGCAAAAAAATATTTTTAAGATATCTATTTTTTCTTTGGATTGGGCCTTGCCCTTTAATGTAAATTACAAAGTAGTAAAACCAAGCTGATTTAATGGGCTTTTTTGAATGCCTATGCTATGAATTAGTATTATGTACATTGTACACTCTAAAATATTATCAATGAAAACAATAGTTTTTGGCTTCTCAAATCGTTGTTCTTATTAGTCTACGACTTTATTTTTGGCATCTCAATGCACTGTTGAAATGCTAGTCTGCGACTTTGTTATAAAAAATCAACTGTTAATAGTTATAAAGTTGGAAACAAAAAAAAGGGTTTCAACAATCCCTTTATGGTATCATATTTGATTAACAATTTATAGTAAAAAATTATTCAATTGAAAATTATCCAATGAAAATTTGTAAATTTGTAATATGCATATGTATGTCTTTTAAATTTAAAACTTGTAAAATTTGACAATATATGAACACAGAAGCCAGGACCATGCAAGTTAATAGTTAATAGTTATAATAGTTTTAAGTATTATTAATTTATTTAAAATTATTAAATAAATAAAAATATATTGTTAAAGTTAAACTTATGATACATGTAACATCATGAATTACAAATCCTAAATCCTGATCAATGATCATGCAATTTAAATTTTATAAATAATATTGAAATTTGATTTGAAAATAAAAAGTTCAAATTATAACTTATATATAAGTGTTTATTTAAAATATTGAATATTTATTTATTTATTCATTTATTCCTATTTTGAAATATAAATATATTTAAATATCATGATCATCATAATAATTTTAACTTTTTATCATATTTTGAATTATATGAAAAATGCCATGGTTATTTAAATTTGAATTAAGTTATCACTAATCACTTTTATATATAACATAAAATGACAAATACTTCAACAACAAAAAATTATTTGTTGTTATAAAAATAACACATTATTATATAAAATACAACCTATAACCAACATAAAGGTTTAAGAGACCATTAGTTGAACACTAAAAGTTTTTGACAATCTCACACATTTCATAAGAAAATACAAAACATTTATTAGTATTCACCTTTTATATTTGTGAGACATATTATTGATATGATTTACTCTATGCATATACATTGCTACCCCAAGAGTTGTACACATAAGAGTAGTATTTTTACACTATTACTAAGATATCAATGTCTATTTAATTGAGCATATTATGTTTTGAGTGACATAGATATATATAATAGCTATGATATTTTAATTTTTATTTGAGACAAAGTTATTTATTTTTTCTATAACATTTATAAGTTTTCATGTGTTCAAGTATTGGTATATTTTTTATCAATGTTTGGAATTTTTTATATGTACAAATAGTTCAATTAATCACAATATATAGTATAATAGTAAAAATGTGTTCAAAGATGTTATGCAGATGAGGAGGAAGGCAGGGAGAAAGGAATCTTGCCATTTGTGAACTGGCCACGGGGATATAAGGAGAAAGAGGCATATGTGAATGAGCACCAAGTAGCGTGGAATACCCTGAAAAATGCAATCATGGAGGTCAAGGCGCAACACCGAAATGAGCCCTTCAATGTGATGGTGCCAAGGAAGCGGCGGTCAAAAAGAGGGGCCAACAGAGGGCGTAGATAAGACTTGATTGAAGGTTTTTTGGTGCTGGTGATAGAGACCATATCCTTTTTGTCGCCTCTAGACATGAGCAATAGAAGATAAAAGGGTAAATGGAATCTCAATTTTTTTGGCTCTAGTTGGTGGTAAGGAAAACAAAAGATGAAGGTAGCGACTGAGGGGAGTCATCCAGAGGCAAGTAGTGCGGCAAGGGAAGGCAGAAAACATGTGAAGGATACATTTTGAAATGGTCGAGTTTTGCTTGAAAGAAGGTGGCCCCCTGTAGAAAATTATGTCTAATATGAAAAGTTTGTAGTATGCAATTACTTATGTTTGAATATGTAAAGACTTGTAATGAAAGTAGATGGCTATAGTGAAGAAATTTTTTGTAAGAAGGGAGGAAGGTTTAGACTCAATGGTAGAATGGTGAACCTTGGAAAGGTTAATGTATGAAGACTATGTAATTTCCTTTAAAATAAATAACATATCTTATTATCGATCAAAAAAAAAAAAAAGTGTTCAAAGATTGGACTCTATGTTGATGATAGGGTGATCATAATTAGTTCATGTCATAGGCTATAAAACTATAGGCATCGACTTTTTTTAACTATTGATTAAACTACTGAACATCAACCAATCAATTTTCATAATTTTTCTTCTACATATCAAATTTTAATATTTGATAAAGTATAAAAGTTTTATAATTTCTAAAACTATTTTAAAATCTGATTGGTTTAAACAAATGGAGAGATAAGAGTGGATTTTAAGGAAAACTAAAGATTATAACCTTAACAAAGTTAAATAAAGTTAAATAAGATTATCTCCTACTTATCAATTGATGAGCTTAAGGGGCTTTCCAATGAATGGTTCATAAGGCACAACACTTGGTGAAGGTTTTGCAAATGGGGTTGCAAGCTTTGGGTTTAACCATGGAGGAAACTTTGTAGTTAAGCGCGCTCGGGCTGGAGTAGTACTAGGATGGGTGACCTCCCGAGAAGTCCCAGTGCTTCAACCCTGTGAGCATCACCTAGATCCAATGAGTGCTAAGTGTTCCATTTATTCTCATGAGAGATGGATTCATGTTGAATCACTACTCATGAAACATGGGTCAATGAGTTTGACTCAAAAATCACACAGTTAAATCTTGATAGCAATATCACAATTTGACTTGCTGTGGAAATTATCTCCTACTTATCAATTGATGAGCTTAAGGGGCTTTCCAATGAATGGTTCATAAGGCACAACACTTGGTGAAGGTTTTGCAAATGGGGTTGCAAGCTTTGGGTTTAACCATGGAGGAAACTCTATAGTTAAGTGTGCTTAGGTTGGAGTAGTACTGGGATGGGTGACCTCTCGGGAAGTCCCAGTGCTTCACCCCCATGAGCATCACCTAGATCCAATGAGTGCTAAGTGTTCCATTTATTCTCATGAGAGATGGATTCATGTTGAATCACTACTCATGAAACATGGGTCAATGAGTTTGACTCAAAAATCACACAGTTAAATCCTGATAGCAATATCACAATTTATGTGTCAATTTTTTTATTTCATACCTATCTTGTCACCTAAACTTTTTTCATTATGAAATATTTTAAATGTTGAAGAATAGTTTATAAACAATTATCACAATTTTCAATATATGTTAATAATTTATAGATAATTAAACTATATTACATTTTAAATTTGAAACTAAATAATAAAAATATAGCATTTGTAATTATATTTTTAAATTTTAATTAAACTATTGTCATTATTATATAATAGCTTGCACTAATTTTATTTTATAAAATTTAATATACCTTCATTAAATTTTTCATATCATCTTTACAATAAAAAGTTTATGATAGAAAAGAAAATCCTTTATTTATATTATATTATATTATAACTATTATAATAATAATTATAAATTGTATTATATATACATATACTGTAACGCCCCGCCAAGGGATCCAAAAGAATTAACCTAGAGTTTTACTAAGTTTGCTAAACATTTTTTTCTTTTTTAAAGTAAGAATGTATATCATACACATCAAACACATAGCAGCGGAAGCAATAACATGTAATCATCAACAAACATACATCACAAGTTACATTCCTTAAGAATTCCAAGACGTTGAGTCACATTTAAATTTAATTAATTCTAAGTCTAACAACTACCACATCCACATGAAAGAAAAATAAGAAAGTCCAATGTCCATAATATACATTTGTTCCGAATGCCTCTTGGCAATTTAATTTGGAATGCTCAATCATCCACTGTACATGTCATAGGGTATGAAAGGCTTAAAAGAATATACATATGTAAAGATAAAGATACATCATCCTCAAATCCATGATACAAAGTACAGTAAAATAAATGAAACTAATAACATACCTGATACATCCATACATCCATAATGATAAAACATCTATCATAAAATCTAACCATCCATCATAATAATCCAAGAACATAGTGAAGGTAAATGCCAACCAAGAAAGCTCCAGCCACGGTGACCACAGACGGATCTCAATGGTAAGAGTAAAAAGCACTACCACCCGACCGCGTGGAACCTAAATGGTCCACTCCCACCGCGCTAAGGAGATAGTCTCAAGTCCCAAACAAGGTATCAAAACACAAAACACAAGTACTCTCTAAGTCTGGGAAATCCTAAAAGTATACTAACACAAAGGTTCCAACATAGATAGACATCTAGACCCAGAGGCACCACAAAGACACGTAGGAAACCTGTTATGCAAGCGGGAAAGTGTCATCACAAAAGTCATGTAGAAGTTACCCGAGCAATCTCGGGTCCCTAGTGATTCCTGCGGCTACTAGTATCCTCTCGTACCGACGAGGCATACTGCGGAATGCAAGGTTGTAACCAAGCGTTCTCTCTACCCCATCCTAGCCTGTACTAGCACTCATGGCATGGGAGAGAACATACAATTATCTTATTAGGTTCATTTAAGTCAGTATTTAGGTGAGATGTTTTCACTTGTTAAAACAACTTACAATGGGTTACTCCAGGCAGCCTCTTAGGGCCTCGATCCCCATTGCAAGCCACTTCCCGACACTACAGAGAGATAACCTACCCTAGGCTCATGAAATCAAAAATCAAAGAATCATAATAAAATCACCTCAGTCCTATACAAGCAACTGAAAAACATCATAAAAGATAAGCCACAAAAATTACATCAGTTCCTCATGAGCAACAGGTAAGCATCAAATAATAATCATATGATCACAACAGTTCTCTATCAGCAACTGAAGGCATCAACGATAAATCACAATACTGATCAAAGATTCCAAAATGGTCAAGTCAACACATGACATCATCAAGAACATAACAAACACTTCAATCCTCTCAAGCGACCGAAAAGCAATCCAAGTATAACTGATCGAGACTCAAAAATGGTTATCAAATATAATTGATCGATGACTCAAAAATGGTTATCCAATATAACTGATCGAGACTCAAAAATGGTTATCAAATATAACTGATCGATGACTCAAAAATGGTTATCCAATATAACTGATCGATGACTCAAAAATGGTTAAGTCAGGTATCTTATATACATACACTTCAGCTTCACACCAGAAAACTGGAAGCAATAACAAACAATAAATACAATCATGTCATAGAGCACTCCATCACACTACCATGGTTGGGTTAAGAAAGATCGAGACCAAATCATCATAACATCACATTCATACAACCCCCGAGCTTCTGGTAAACATCCTAAACTGGTCAACACTCTAGGACAACCCCAAAATCCCCAAAGCATAGATAGTACAAACAAAATAGTACAGTTTCATTTTTTTTTTTTTTTGAAATTTTTTTTTGAAATCACGTAGTTAAATTATATATGGGGTTTCAGTTTTCGTTATCACTATAAATTTTCAAGTAGATAAGAATCACAATTTTACCCTAGCAATTAAACTCATTCTTGTTTATAAAATTATATCATTAATTAACTTAATTAATGATTAACTAAATCTTTAAATTAAATTCTTTTTAATAAATATTATAAAACTTATTATTAAAATCATACTAAATAAAGTTAATATATATATTAAAATTTGTTAATAAAATTATATTAAAATTCATATTAAAACATTATTAAATTATAATAATTATTAACAAATTTATAATAAATAAAAAACTTAACATTTTGCATGTTAAAACATTACCGCCGGCTTAATATATATAGCCGTGCGACTTATTAAAAAGGGTCGCAGGCCTTAATGCCCCTGTGATCAACGCAGGTACCCTGTACCCTGCAATTTACGCAGGTGGGGCTGCCAGTGGATAAGGTAAGTCATGGGTAAGATTTATATTATATGATTTATTTTTAAAAATTGAAACATTAAAACTATCCTTCCCAAGTATATAGAATTTTATTATTTTAAATTTTATTTATTATAAAAGAACAAATTCTCCTAAAAAAAAAAATGTGTATTTAATATTATTTTCAATTTCTATAATAATGTTTTAAATACATAAATAATTCTTATTTTATTTTATTTCAAATTCTCACTAATAATAAGAAAACAATTTCATTTTTATTAATTTTTAAATTTTTTTAAAATAATTATTATTGTTGCTTTTATAACATTTACAACTATAATATGATAGAGAAAATTCTATTAACCAATCGAAATTTTTAATCTAAAGTCTTCATTTTTATCTCAAACCACTACCTAAATCAAATTCTAATTTCTTTCAATTGTTAAACGTGGTTTCCTAAATAGGTTTTCAAACTAGATTTACATATGAAATTGAGTAGCAACAGATCTAGAATGAAGTGTGGCAAGATTCATACAACAAGATCTGAGAAAATAATTTCCTTCCAAGCACGAAGTAGACAGAACATATTGAATTTCATAAATCATTTAGGGCTCAAAATACCAAACCCTACCTGAACCTGATGCTAATACGCAATCCCCAAAACTGTGAGAGAATTCGCTCCTCTTCAATAACTTTCTTTTGAAAATCTTTCCTTGAATTCTCCTTCTGAAATTCACTTCCAAAAGTTGCCTCCCAAAATTCCTGTCTCCAAAATTCAGCGTCCCTCAAAAATGAACACCAAAGTTGTGATAAGGAGTTTTCTCCTCAAATCGGGGCACTAATTGTGCGTTCACCCGAGAGGACTCTTTGCTCAACTGAGTTAACTCCAAAATTAACTTTTATTATCTTTGCTTTATCTTTTTAATGCATATTAAATGAATCATTAAATAACTTTATTTAATTTTTTTCACTTGACTTCTATTTTTAATCTTTATTACTTTTAAACCCATGCATACTTTATGAAATTAAAATAACATTATAATTTCCTCTTATTTTATCTTTTTAATTAATTTATTTACTTTCAACACATGCTCGCATAATGCAATCTTACAACTTTTAATAATTAATATATTTTCTTTTTAATTTATTTTAGAAACTTAATTGATAAAATATTTAATTAACTTAAATAACAATAATATTTAGCATTTATTTAAAAATGAACTCTAAATATATTATTATTAAATTAAATAAATATTATAATGTTCTAAATTATCCTTAAACTTTTATCTCCAAATTTAATTCTTTTTATTTAATTAATTTCTCAATTAATTAAATATAATCAAATATTAAAATATCATAATAATCTTCTATTAAATTAAATCATTAATTAATCATTTTAATTAATTTCTTTTATATTTAAACTCATGCTTAGATCATGCGATCTAGAAACCTTTAATAATTTAATATCTTTTCCACTTTTAATTTATTTAAGAAACTTTAATTGATAAAATATTTATTAATTCAATTAATAATAATATTTAGCATTTATTTAAAAATGAACTCTAAATATATATTATTATTAAATTAAATAAATATTATCGCATTCTAAAATTATACTTAAAATTTTTATTTCCAAATTTAATTCTTTTTATTTAATTAATTTCTCAATTAATTAAATATAATTAAATATTAAAATATCATAATAATTTTCTATTAAATTAAATCATTAATTAATCCTTTTAATTAAACTTAATTAATAGAAAATACATCAAGGACTCATAAAGCAACATACGAAAACCCATCATAGAAAAATACATACTAAATCAAACAAAAGGGTTATAATCACGAAATACCATCATTTGATGCATTCAAAGGGTACTTAACTTAGATACTTGCCCTAATTATCAATTAGGACAATTAGCTAAAGGGTTTAAGAATTGGACTTAAGAGTTTATCTCCCCTCTCTTACCATTGAGATAATGCGATAGGGTACTCTCATCCTGGCAATTCAGGGAAGTCGATACCCGGTACCTGCAACCTGCATAAAATCCACGCATGTACAGACACGATATTCTAAGCTAAACAGACAATGGCAGGAAGTGGTGCATTGTGTAGATCCCGACTAGCAGGTGACTACGACTCCCTTCCTTAACCACATCAGAAACACCATACATAAAGAAAACAAACACGCACACCATACACATGCAGTATGGGGTAAGTATCCATAAGAAAGCACATGTGATAATAAACCATATAACTAATCATCATCGATAATTGAAAACATTGAATAATTATCATACATGCATGAAATATAGAGTACCAAGTCATCTCATCATATAATAAATTGAGTGTAAAACAACATCTGATAATCTGAAAGTAATGCTACTAAACATCAAGTATAAAACTGGCCTAAAAGAGTTTGGCAATTAAAACAAAATGTGAACTAGGGGTAGGCACTACATATACATATACATATGTATATATATGTATATATATATACATATATGTATATGTGTGTGTGTGTGTGTGTGTGTGTGTGTGTGTGTGTGTGTGTGTGTGTGTGTGTATAATTAAATTAACATCATATTTTGACATGCTCAAACTTAAAAATAAAATAATAATAATTAATAACAATTTCTTTAACAATATTTATTTCTATATTTTTCTCTATATTAATCAATATGCTATTTAAAATCTTTTCATGCTAATATTTTTTTTAAATCATTTTTTACTAATTCTATCAATTTTTTTGCCATGAACTTAGTTGCTATGAAACCTTGTTTAAATAATTAATATTAGTTATTTGAAGGATTTAAGTTTTAATAATTCACGATTTGATCTGAACCGTTCAATGAATGATAGATCAACAACTGTGGTTCTATTTTGGATAAATTTTAAAAGATTGAAGTTAAATTCTATTTCTGCTCAAAATCAAGACACGTGTACTCGAAGATTCTACCCAAAATCTCGACTGTTGACTAAAAGAAAGATCGACAACCTGAGATGAATTTCAGGCCAATTTGGGAAATGTTTTCCCATGTGCCTAGATTCATTCGAAATCATGACATGTGTCCAGTCATTGCAAATCTCAATTAAGTGTCAGGACTCGATTAATATTAATAATAATTATGTTTAGTCTTTTAAAAAAATTATTACTTAATCTTGACTCAGCGATGCCACGATTGTTAAGTAAAAGGCAAATCAACGCCAATGACAATGACCTAAGATGAATTTTAGCTAAATTTTGGGTCTGTTATCAATGCTTTCAAGAAACATTTAGAATCGTGATATGTGTCCTTGACAAGTGTCACAATTTTGGATGACTCTTGACAACAACGATAACATTCCACAAATTGACCTAAAAATCATATCGATAATTAAGTTCAATTTTTGTTAATTAATTTATTTAAAATGAACAAAATTCAAAATTCAAATGTATATTAATGTAATAAATTTTTACTTTCTATTATTATAGTTATGTATATTACTACATTATTGAGTCTTTATGTCGTTTACATGTCCATTGTACATTCTATTAGTAAAATACCTAAAACCATTAATTACTTAATACTTTCATTTTAACTTTTAACTATTTACCTTTTATGTTTTTAGAGTATGAAGTTGAAAGTTCTCCATGTCGAGAGTCTGATACGATAGGGTTTTCAAATTTTTAACTTTTCAAAGAAAGATTGATTTCTATTTTGTGCTTTGAAGACTGAAAGTATGAAACTTGAGTATCACAGGATAACACCAATTATCGAATCTCGATTCCAAGTATGTAAATTTTTTAATTTTTTTCATTGCAATTTGTAGCAATAGAAATCTTGATTTTTATTGTCTTAGGTTTACACTTTACAATTTTTTAAAATAGGGCTTGAAGAAGAATTTTGTGTAATAACCAATAGCAGGCATGGGAAAAATAAAGTTAAAAACCTCCAATACGAGTGCAAGCATAAAGGAAAAGAAAGACATTATAGAACTTAGGCAAGTGCTACAAACCCCAGGCTTCACTGATGAATGTCATGATATTTTTGATCTTGTTATCCATGGAGATTTTGGAATCATGGGAATTAGACATTCATTGTTTAATAAGTGGAAAAATCCACAAAAAGGGAGAAATTATTGCAAATATAACAACAATATTCATGCACATACAAATAAACTAGCTACTTTGGTTACTAGATTAGCAAACCTCACTGTACTCGAAGTACTCCCTTGCCCTGAAATTGTAATGCTATGCACTCAAAATTATGATGAAAATATAAATGCAATTGTAAACCAAAACACTCAGGAGAAAATTTTATCCATAATTGAGAGTGGATTTTTCACTCAAATAGACCTAGGGCTAGGGTCTAAACCAAAAAGCTTTAATGAGTGCTTTGACTTGGATAAACTAGTATAGGCTTATGAAAAATTGGAAATAATTTTTCAAGATTCATATATTAAGAGTTTAATAAACTCAGAGTTGTCTACTAGTGTTACACTAGACATAGACTATAAGCCTCCTTATCAGTATGACATTTTTGTGCCATGGGTTCAGAATACTATTTCTTTGTTATCATTTTGTTTGGGATTGAACAGTAATAAGGAAGTGGGGGCCAGTGTTCTTGAAATGATTTATAATATCCATTGTCAAGGTCAGTCAGTTGAGAAGGTAGATGTAAGATATAATTTTGTTCAGCACATTGTTGAGTCTATGTAACAACAATTACTAATGATTAAACAAAGTACAACTACAAGCAAGACAAAGACATTTAGGTTCACAAGTTACTTGTGCTACCTTCTTTTAGCAAAGCATCACCCAATATTTGAGATAGAGAACAATAAGCTTGATATTGAGGTCTATAAGTTTGATGAGAAAACCCAGAAGAAATCAGAGACTCCAAGTCTAGTATATGAGTGGACACATAAAATGAGAATGATTGCTAACAATAATAACTACAACCATTTTTTAGACTTGTTTTTGACACCTATTTACCAAAAAATCATAGGCACTTTGATGCCTAGACTGCCTATGTCTTGTAAAGATTGCACTCAACTAGGAAGTTAAATTCAATTGACTAACTGGTTTTTCATGGAAGAGTACATTGTCTTAAGGTTTTATAGTTTAGCAGTTGAACCATGAAAACTTCCAATGCATATTATATTAAGGGTTTTTGCACTGGAATATGTATAGCAAATGGAGAGTGTACATGAACTTTTCGCTAGGCAACAAAAGAAAACAATATTTCCTTCCTTGTCTTTCGCAATTGGAGGCCTCACATTTGAGAGAAAGGCTTTCAAAATGGCAAATGAATTGGCAACCTTTCTTTTGCTTTGATTTTGTCAATCACTGGAATTATGATCCACTGGACATAATAAAAACAAGACTTATTACCAATGAAAACTTTGCAATCAAATATCAACATTAGGAGATGCCATTGATAGAAAAGTTAAAAAACAAGGATTCGTGGGATGAGGTTAAGAAAGTGATGGAGAAACATGCAACAGAGAATAATATTTCAATACAAGAATTGTCATCCCAAATTATGACATTGCACATATTAGAGTCACACAAATCAAAGCTTTTGACATACTTAAATTTCTACAAGAAAGCATCTCAACCTTCTAAGAGGTCTATGCCAAAAGAAATTAAAGAGGCATGCACATCTAAATTGTGGTGTCAAACCAAGATGACTAATTTTTGGAAAATGAGGAAAATTTGGGTGAACCAAAGACATCAACAGGTTTTGAGGAAATTTATGATGAACTTTTCAGCGATTATGGAAATAAAGAGCATTAAACTATACCATATGATTTTGGCAGTTGCAGTGATAGTGATATTCAAAGATAGAAGGACCTCAAGTTTGATGGCAACATTCAAGGTATTTAGGATTTTAGGTCAAGCAAGGGTAGACATATTGTTAATCTTCAAATGAGTGATTTTATTAAATAAATGTATAGTAAAGGGGCAACTATGATACAAAAAATGGGTTATGCAGGTATAGGGCCCATTGATACAAGTGGTGAAGGGATTTGGAATCCAGTTCCAATACTAGACCCACCCAAAAGAGGATGTAAACCAATCATTGGACTCTCCAATGAGATTGAAGATGATTCATCTAGAAAGGGCAAAAAATATTATATTTCTGCTTCTGAAGGTCATCCCAACACATTATTTGTTAATCTTCCAATCCAGTTGCAGTTGATCCCACCGGTACTGGCACTAGCACTAGCACTAGCACTAGCACTAGCATGGATGAACCATGTGCAAAAAAGTAAAAAATTATGACAATTACACTACAAGCAATGTCAACAGTTACTTCACCAATATATGCACCATTAACTTCTGTACAAAATCCTAAAAATAGTCCTAAAACATCATGATTTGGAATGGGCCATTTTTTATATGTTGGCAATCCTCAAAATACAATTGTAGGTGGAGTAAGTTTAACTGCAGTTGAAGGAGCATACAACAAATTTTAGTTTGAATGAGTTTGCATCAAAGTTTGATCAGACTAGCAAAAGGAATAGACAAATTATGAAGAGTTTGAAAAGTGATGTAGTTACTGAATGTCAAGGATGTACTAACAAAATATTTCTAACATATGATCCAAACAATGAAATGATGAACTTCATGGCTGTTATGCCCCTAGCAAGAGATAATAATCCACTAGAAAATGTAATAAATCATAGCGATGTACAAGTTACTAGTCTTTAAAGGGATTTGTCAAAAGTGAAAAATATTAACAAAATCAATATATCAAAATAAAGCAACAAAATGGTCTACTCTACACTTCTGAAAATGAAGAGGGAAAACAAAAGGCTTATAAAGAAAATATAAAAGTTATAGGAAGACCTTGATAATGTGAAGGCCAAGGAGAAAGTAGTAGACAATAGGTTCAAAGAATTGCAAAACAGGATAAAAAATTCTTCGCCTATAGAGGCAATTGTCCAGCAAAAAAAGATGAATGAACAAGTGAAAATTTTGACTAAAGAATTAGATGAGTGCAAAAAAAGAATTCAACATGAAAAAGCCTCTACTACATAGTTGTTCAAGTCTATACAGAGTAGTGCACAGGTTAACAATAAATTGAAAACTAACCTAGACTCTGCTATCAAGGAAAATAATAATTTGAAGATTGAATTGGAGAGTGAAAAGAAAAAAGAGGAGTTTAAAGCAAGGATAATTGATAATTTGTAGAAGGAATTGGGAAATAAGAAGAAAAGAGAGGAGTCTAGTGCAAACACATCAACAATTTGAAGAAGTGATCGGAGAATATGAAGAAAAAAGAGGAGTCAACTGCAAAAACAATCTTTGATTTGAAGAAGGAATTGGAGAATGCGAAGATAAAAAAGTCTAGTGCTACTAAAAATAGTAACACAATCCACCATATAAAGAAGGAATTAGAGAATGCAAATAAAAAAGAGGAGTCAACTGCAAATAAAATCCTAGATTTGAAGAAGGAATTGGAAGGTGCAAAGAAAGAGGAGTCTACTCAAACACTCCATGATTTGAAGAAGGAATTGGACAATGCAAAGAAAAAGGAGGAGTCCACTGTGAAGAAAATTCGTGATTTGAAAAGGGAACTCGAGGATGAGAAGAAAAAAGAGGTAACTACTACAAAAATAATCCAAGATTTGAAGAAGAAATTGGAGGGTGAGAGGAAGAGAGCAACTAATTAGCAAGGGCAACTAGAGGAAATATAGAAAAAGAGTGAAATAGAAATGTTTGAAATGGAGAAAAGGATGGAGAATGTAATTGCACAAAATATAATGACATCTTCCAAAGACCATCACGTCAAGGATACTATAATAAACATGGTTAAGCTTATGAAACAAGAAAATTGGGACAAAATAATGAAGAACAATGATAGTTTGTTTGAATGGCTTGATTTAAATAGCAATCTCAGATTTTTTTTTGAAAATGTAAAAAAAGATGTTGAGGGTAAAGGAAGTATCTTCACCAATTCCTTAAAAAATCTTGCTAAACAAATTTTGAATAAGTACAGAGATCCAGTGATAGGGATTTGGCAAACCAAAGAATAAACAACTGCTTGGATGCCTCTATAATGACCTTTGTTGTCTATCACAATTGTGAACAAGTAATGGAAATATATGAAGCTCTCAAATCTACTTCTAGAGACTTGATAAAGATAAATCACAACATACTGAACTTGCTAAATGTTGGATTACCAAATTTGGCTTACTCAAACAACAAATTCATTGGAAAAGAATATTACATGAAAAAGTTGTAGAACACCATGAATTCTAATTTAGACAACTTGTTTGAGGAAACCACTCCAGAAAGAATTGCAAGTTGCATGAAACAACTATCAACAATGAATGCAGTTATAGATAAATTCTTCAATTCATGTAAAACTATCTCTTTAAAGTATTCATTGTTGATGAGGTTACAACCATTTAGCTACAACCTCAAACAAATAGGGCTCCCAAATGATGCGGAATGGAGTGACCTAAAGAACATCATTGGAGCTAGGTCATCTTCTCAAATTGTTACTGTTGCTATCAATGGCAATCATAGATGATAACACTAAGAAATAACAACTTAGTAATTGATAGTACTATAATCGTTTTGTTACTTATTGCTCTTTAATTTAAAATTTTGGATTTAATTTCAACTTTGTTTAATATTAATTGTTATAGGAATCAAGAGCCAACATATCAGGATAGTTGTACAGCCAGGCACTGGCATACTATTACTACATAGAGCAGATGGAAAAAATTTCCCTACTATTGAAAAAATTGTACAATTGGCAATGTGGCAAATTGGTAATGTGATTATACACACATAATGTATTATGTAGTAATAATTTGATTATATATACAATTACAAACTGACCTACAACTATTGTTGCTCCCTTGTATCTGCAAAAGGGAATTCAGGGTCATTTCAATTTGACATTGAGTCATTTGCAAAGGGTTGTAATTGTTTGTAATTGTTAAATGTATTATGTTACAAGCTGATTTATAATTATAAATTATAATACATTTAAAAAAAAATAGAGCTTATTCTGTTAAATGCATTATGTTACAATTTCTTAAAGAAACTAGAATCAATGAAAATCTAAAAGTAAAAATGTCTAAAAACTAGAATGAATAAAAATCTCAAGTTCAACATGTATAATTATATTAAAACTAGAATAAATGAAAATCTTAACATGTTTAAAAAATACAATCAATGAAAATCTCAATATGTGTAGACTCTAAAAGTAAAACCTAGTTTCAATGAAAATCTCAACATGTAAGTTTGTAACATCAACATGTTTAAAAAAAATTCAAGCATCTATAAAAGGATAGTGAATGAAGGCTATAAATTAACTTCTACAAAACATAATTAATTAGTAGATAGAGTCTTAGATCAGAGCTACTAGCCTTCTACTTGATTCACATAGAAGTTAGAACTTAAAGTTGAGAAGCTGCTATAGTTGCCACTCTACCTAAACCGGCTCAACATCACTATCATCAGGATCCTCCTCATTTATTGCATATTACATTTCATTGTTTGTTGTGTTTTCTTCAGATTCACTGTTAGTGTTAGTATGCATGCCAAATTCAACATCATCTTCATTGCTTCCAATATTAGGACATGAACCACTGCCACTGCCTCTACCGTTGCCACTTGGGGTTTAAAATGTTGGCCATCCCTCTTTTTTGACATTTGTTTCTCCAAATGTTGAGAACCCTATCATAAGGGAAACTAGCTACCTCATACCTAGAATTAGAGAGCCTCAAACAATTATCCAATTTTTTTTCTAATTTGTTTCTAACCTTTGAGTTTAGGAAGCCCAAAGTACTGAAAACTCTCTCATCCTTCACCGAACCCAATATCATCGTCAAACATTCTGGTATTGACTCTCTCAACTGATTTCTCTCACCAAAGTTTTTCCAAAGCTTTATTACTGTTCCCTCTTCATTTGGATTCTCCATAAGATCATATTGTTCCCTCATTACATTTGCAAAAGAATATGAGTGATCTCTTAGCTGAGATTCATCTAAAATTCCATTTATAGTTACTTCATTGATTGCTTTAGGTTTGCAAAAATGCTAAATCAAAGTCAACATCCTTCTTTGAAAATCAATCGGACAATTTAGAGACCAATATTGAGGAAAAATAATTAACATTGCTTTGAGCAATTCCTCTGGAGGGAATTTGAATCTAATTTCTGATGAAAGATTGTAGCAAATTTTCTTGACAGAGTCAGGCATAGAGTCTTTATCTTCTTGAAGTCTTCACTTGTAACATGTGAAAGTACCTTCTCTAGTTCTGATTCTACTTCGCTTCCTACTTCATTAGGGTTGGAGTCAGGGTTGATGCGGGCATAGTACTGCATTGGTCTGCCAACTCCAAGTACCTTGGCACATACCTCATCATTTGCAGCAATATGTAAAAATTTTCTAGGATTGTTCAAATCTATGATTTCTATCCACTTTGCAAACTTTGATTCATATAATGGTAGTAATCGATACAGAGTATCTAGGCTATTACATGTCAGTTTATGCAGCTTATTATATTTTGCAATGTACATAGCTCTTTGTTGAACCTTTTTTATAATATTTCTTATATCTTGTAGCATGGGGAGAATAGCTACTAAAGTTAAGAGTATCTTAACATTAGTTAGACTTGAATATAGTCGAGAGAATCTATCTCACACAGAGTGGATTAGTCCAAGCAATGACAAATATTCAGAGATTACTTGATATATTGGTCCATCCAAAGAGATCCATCTAGTATCATTGTATTTAAGAAGCTTCCTTCCATCAGTAATTCCTTGAGCAAAGTGTTGAAATTCCTAGACTCATTTTGGACTTTGACAAAAGTATTGGTAAATCTCTTTGATTAAAGATTCCACTTTACTTACACAACCAAAATCACTGACAATTCCAAAAGCTAGATTCATTCGATGGGCCATGCAATGAATGAGAATAACGTAGGGTGCCAAATCATTCTTGATCTTTTTGCAAAGACCGCCTTTATGACCTTGCATAACTGAAGCTCTGGCAGCTCCAACACACACCAAATTTTTGGCAATCTCCATGTTATCCAAACCTCCACATTCAATTAGAGTACCCTTTAATAAATCATATAAATGTTTAGCTGTCGCACTACAATTCAACTTAGCCACAAATAGTAGAAAGGGTTGATGACAAAGATCATTTACAGTATAAATAGGCATGCACACCTAGGAAGTATTATCAGTGTTGTAACTTCGTCTAGAGACAATGAAGTGAAATTTGAGTATTTTATTTTTTCCTTCATATCTTGTTTTTCAACCTGTGCAAGACATCTAGCCCATTCCCACCCGCTGTTTATTGACTAGTGACTGTTCAAATAGTTTCAAACTTTGAAAAAGTGTAATAAGGCAATAATTGAAGGGTAGTCCGTCATAGGATGTCCTCTAGTCAAAATATAAAAGACCACACTTAATTGAACTACTTTTCCCATATTTTGCACTTTCACTGCTTTCCCAATGAAATCTTCAATGGAACCTTTTACTGCAAAATGCTTCTCCTGTAATTGTTGGTGTAACTTTTATATTTTGGCATTCTTGATATGCAAAAAATTGTCCTTTGTTTTCCAAGTTAGCATAGATTTTTCAACTCCATCTATAGTTTTCTTTTTGTAAACTTTACTGACATGCTTTTCTATGGTATCAAGTTTAAACTGCAACCTCTTCTCCTTTTTTTGTTATCTCTATGCAAATCTTACATCTGCATTCTATAAGAGGTTCACCATTAATTGGATTGGCTACTAGTTCAATGAACTAGTAATTTTCCACCCATTCTAATTGAAAATTTCTTTTGGATAGATCCCAATAAGATTGATCTTCTTTGATTCTAATTTTCTTTTCCCCTTTTGTGCATGAACATGATTTATGGAATCACTTTTGGTTTTCTCACTCGACTGGTCTAGAATTGATCCCAACTCTATAATATCAGTTTGTGACTCTTTACTCAGGGGAAGTGCCTCCAAATTGTGTTCAAGTTCATCCTCAACTAAGATATCAGGTTCACTAACTTGAACTTCTTCAATACGGTTTGAGTCTCCAGCGTGTGATGAATATCCTTTTTCAATAAGCACTGGAGATCTAACTTGTGAATCTTGTAGGTTACCAACATTTCCACCACCAAAATATGCCGATATGGTTCTGTGTTTTGGTAATGGTGGCCTCTCTTGGCTTTCAAGGATCCTACCAAAACCCCTATTATCCCTCTTGTTTGACATTGCAAACCGATAAAGGTTGCAAAAAATAAATCAACTTAGTTGTTGAACAAAAGACTCAAATAGTGATGAGTCAAAGACTGTGAATAGTGATAGTAGACTACTTAGACTATATATAATAACAATAATATGATTCCTTCTCAAAAAATGGGTACTACTGCTATGGTACTACAATCTATGGTACTACCCAATATAATTTGCAAACCTATAGGCTATCTTAGCATGTAAGATGTCCAGTCACTAGTGGACACTGGACAGTAAAACTAAACAAATAACCAGTACCACTGTACTAGTACCACTGTTGACATAAAAAAATTAATTAAAAATACTTTCCTTTTATGAAAACTATGGTCCACGAGTCAATGGGCAATGCACTTAACACTCTGAAACTTCAACAACAATAAGAAATGCCAGTCTCCAGACTAGAAAAGAGTGAATTGTGTAAAATAATAATATCTTATAGTCCAATCTAGGTTAGGAAATTACATGGGATTGACAAGTAGGAATGTTAAATGTAGGTGAAACACAAGGTCCTATGCAAGGCCACAATAGGAAATAGTTGGCTAAACAGGGCTGGTGGTCGACACATGTTAGGAAAATGGTAGGCGACGCCCAACCCAAGGGAAAATTATTTGGTTGTAGTAATGGCAAAAGAATGTGGGCTAATAAGAAACAACATGCAAAGGATGAAATTTTTTTTAAAATAAATGTATCCAAAATGTATATTACATTGGTGATTGGACCGATATTTTTGACCAATCATGTGATAACTAATGGGCGACTACCACAGGTGTTGGACCCAGATTTGATAAATATCTGGTGACACAATTGACCTATGTTGCATGCACTATTCGCCAAATGACGATCAACCCATGAGACAGGATCAACAAATGGAAAAGATTCACCACTAAAGTAATCTTTGTTAGTTAGTTGAATGATTTATAAGCAGTTCTATGGTTACTTACCCCATACTTGCATGTGTATGGTGTAAGTGCATGTTTTCTTTATGTTTGACATTTTTGATGTGGTTGAGGGAGTGCTAGTTGGGATCTACATGATGCACCACTCTTTGTCATTGCCTATTTACTTTAGAATATATGAGTATGTGCATGTTTAGATTTTATGCAGATTGTAGGTATTGGGTATTGACTTCCTTGAATTGCTAGGATGAGTGTACCCTATCACAGTATCTCAATGGTATAAGTGGGGAGATAATTCTTGAGTCCAAATCCTAACCTACGCCAATTACCCTAGAAAGTAGGACAAGTATCTAAGTTGTTTACCCGTCTGAATTTGTCAAGTGACGTGAATTCACAATTTTGACCCTAGAGTTTGATTTTGTTTGTTTTCTTTAGTTGTGTTGTCGTATTTAGTCTTGTGGGTCTGGTTGTGATTTTCTGTTATAATTAAATCAAATTAAAAGATAATTTAATGATTTGATTTAATAGAAATTTTATAAAGAAAATTCAATATTTTATTTTATTTAATTAATTGAGTAATTAATTAAATAAAATAATTAAATTTAAAAGATTTTATCAAAGTTCTAATTTTGATGTATTTATATTTATTTAATTTAATGATAATTATTTAGGAGTTTTATTTAATAATAAACTCTAAATAATATTATTACTTAAATTAATAAATATATTACTAAAGTGTCTCTTTATTTAATGAGAGAAAGAAAATATTAATTTAATAAAGTTATTTTATTTTAATTAAATTGCAAAGAGTTGTGTATAAAATTAAAATATAATAAAATAATAAAGGAAAAAGGGTTTTCATGTGATTGCACAATCGAAGCCCTAATTTGGGGAAAAACTCTTTATTAAAAAATTAGAGTTCATTTCTCCATAGAGAGGTTTGGAGGAGCCAATTTTTGAGAAGAAGATTTTCGAAAGAGAAGGAAAATTCTTGTGTGTTTTGTGTGTTCATTATTTCACATCAGATTCAGGTAGGATCTCGTGAGTTTTGGGTAGTAGTTCTTGCATTGAAAATATTTGTCTTCTCTGTGTTTGTTGTGTTTTTGTTTTCAGAATTCCTCTAGGTTGAAACCCTTGTTTGAGAAAAATTGATTTCTATTATTGAATTATCTGTGAATTAATCTGAAACCCTTGTTTGTCAATTTGAGATTGGAAACCCTCATTTGATTTAAACTGGGTGTTTCATAATGGATTTGTTAAAATTGAGATGTGGGCTTTGAAAAGAAAACTTATTTTGTTTTATAGATTCTGACTATTTGATCCAAGTTTCTATACCAGATTTAGATTAGAAAATTTATAATATATATAATATATATAATTACACAGTAATTTGTAATTACTGTGTAATTATATTATTAAATATTAAAAAATAAATTGGGGAGCTTTTTATAGTTTTTGATGGCTCATAGCTTTTTTTAAATATATATAATTGTTTTGGGGTGGGCAGGGGCCACCCTCCCCACTTACCTTTCCTCCACACTTCTCCTTTGTGCGCTAGTGGTAGTAAGGCCACACACGACAGGCCTACTATAATAGCAATAGGGCTGCTGTGATGTCCCTCAAGCCTACGAGCTATAAAAGTATTGCAGTAAGATTTTTTTAAGTTTTATTTTTATTTTTATTAAATATCTTTAAAATATGTGATTTTTAATATAGTTAATTTTATAATATTTAATATTAATAATAAATAATAAATAATAAATATTAAATATTATAAATATTATAATATTATTACTTATTACTTTATTACTTTATTAATAAATTAATAATGGTTTATTAATAATTTAATATGAATTATTTTTAAATGAATAATTATTATCATTAATTTACTACTATAATATGTTTGTGAAGTAAATAGATAATTGTAAATTGGGAAATTGATTGTTTAGTAAACTCGGATTTTACTTGTCAGTATAATTTAAATATGAAATGAATTACAATAGCAGGAAAATTTTAGTATTTAAAAAACATAGTAATTATAATACTTCGAAAAGATAGAAACTAAAACCTTACTTGTATATCAAATCTTGTATTTCGATAACAAATTGAACTATGAAACAATGCTTAAACAAATTTTTATGAATTGTTGAGTGTTATACTCCGAAAAGATAGAAATTGAAACCCTACTTGTATATTGAATCTTGTATTTTGATAACGAATTAAACTATGAAACGATACTTAAACAACCTTTTATGAATTGTTGAGTGTTGAGACTCATGTGGACTCGAGAACTTTAGAAAATTCGTAATAGTTGAAAATGAAAATGAGAACTTGAAACCATATCAAAATTGACCTTTTGTGTTCTCAAAACCTAATGAATTATGAGAATTACTTTTGTATGTACTGTTTGGAGTGTGTGGTTTACTGATATTGGGTTTGGGTTGACTTAGCTTTGACTAAATCAGGATGTTTACCAAAGGCTTGGGGGTTTTATTTTGTGATGATGTTATGGCTTATTTTGGTTATGATATTTTATACTCGACCATGGTGATGTGTCATGTGTGTTCTATGATGAGTTTGATCTGATGTTTTTTATGCTTTCCAATTTCTCTTGTGTAGAATTGAAGTAAATGATATGACTTTTTTGGTATAACCTTTGAGTCTCCAATCAATTATATTTGGATTGCTTTCCAATTTCTTGTTTAGGACTGAGGTGATTATTGTGATTTTTTTTTGGTGATGTCATGTGATGTCACAGGTTGGTATATGTGTACTTAATTTTGGATCAGTCTTGTTAGGATGATTGTATTGGTGAAATTTGTGATTTTGATCAGTGATATTTTAGTACTTTCCAATTGCTTGTTTAAGAACTGAAGTGTGGTTTATGGTCATATGAGACCTTCTATTTTTACTGAGCTTAGGGTAGGTTATATGTATGTCATGTTGGGAAGTGGCTTGCAATGGAGGTCAGAGCCCTAAAGAGGATTCCTGGGTAACCTGTTGTAGCTTGTTTTAATAAGTGATAAAATTTCATTAAATGGGTTTAAAATAGATTAATAAGATATGGTGCCACATAAAGTCGCTAGGGGTTAGAGTCCTAAGAGACTGCTAGGTTAACCTTAGAGTTGACTTGTTAGTATGCCTTGTCTGTATGAAAGGATATTGATGCCACATAGAGACACTAGGGGGTTGGACTCCAGAGAGGTTGTTAGGGTAACCTTAGATTTGGCTCATGTGATGACACTTGCCCACTTACATAGTAGATTTCCTAAGTATCTTGTTGCCTCAGGGTTTAGTTGATAAATATGTCTTGGCACCCTTTGAGATAGTTTGCTTTCAGGTGTTTCCTTGACCTAGATGTTGGTTATGACTTGTGTTTTGATATCCATACGGGATTTGAGTTTATCTCCTCAACATGGTGGGAGTGGGCCATTTAGGTTCCATGAAGTCAGGTGGTAGTGCATTTTTCTTATACCATTGAGATCTGACTGTTGGATGCCATTGTTGGATGTGCTTATATAGTTGATCATTTGTATCTGATCTTATATTTCTATTGGATGGTTATCCTCTATTATAATGTTTGGTTTCATAGATCTTACAAGATTATGTAATATATTTTATGATGTATATTCTTTCAGCCTTTCATACCTTATGACTTGTACAGTGGATGATTTTGCAATGTGATTATTGCCAAGTGGCATCGTATAATTGTATATTATTTAAATGGATTTATACTTTTAATAATTCTATGATGTGTATTTTGGTTATGTGTTATATTTAATATTAATAAAACTTAAAAGTGATTCAATGTCATGGGACCCTTAGGAGATGTAATTTGTTTATGATGGTTGTATGTATGTGAGTTATTGCTTCCTCTATGTTATTTGTTGATGTTATTATCTTTCAAAAAAAATGTTTGACAAACTTAGTAAACTTTAGGTTAATTTCTTTTGGGTTCCCTGGCAGAGTATTACAAGAGCTCCGAAATAGTGGCATGTATCACTGTTTCAAAATCTTGTCTTTTCGTTGGCTTCGGGCCCTGAGGTGTCTTGAGATGGTGACATGTGTCACCATTTCGGGCGCTTGTCTCTGATGCTTCCCTATGGTTTTTAGGTGCCTCAGGTTGGGTTCACGTGCCCTATAGGTTCCCTTTTTTTCTTCTTTTTTCTTTGTTCATTTCTTGTTTTTTTCTCAGGACAACGCCAGTAAATAAACCTTGGTATTCATGTGGGTGTCTAGCAATTTCTCTAGTTTTTATTCTACTTTGTAGTCCCATCGATTTCTTTTGTTCCTCTTGTTTTCTTAGCCTTGGCTCTATATTTCCTTTTGGTGTATCATTGTTTCCCTCCCTCTTGTTGCAGGGTTCCTTTTGTGCTATGGTGTTAGGTTTTCCTCTCTATCTTTTCATCGTTTTATTTAACTTTTCATCAATATGGCGTTGGGCACCACTTTGATTTTTTGGTTTGTCCCTTGGTTATGTTTTAATCTTTATTCCTATTAATTAATCATATTTTTTTGGCACTAACTACCAACCCCCAAATGGAAACTAGCTTTATTTTATCATGCAGATCTTAGCAAGCTCTTTCTCTTGTTGTTGCTCATTTGATGCAAGGAGTTTGGGATTCTAAGGTCCTCCTTGACCATACAATAAACAAAATATTCATGCATAAGATATTTTGTAGAAGAGAACAAATCAAATAATGTATAATTTTGGAAGAAAATATTTTATAAATATCTATACTGGGGTATGCCCCTTTTACATTTGTATTTTATATAAGACCTTGGTCCCGGGTAGGACTGGAGGTTTTCTTACTCTGTTCTTTCCTACTAGTGCCCATTTGAATGAAGAACTCTATAACTTCTCATTTATTCTTACTAATATAATATACAAGGCTTTGACTATTTATAGTCAAAAATAAAAAATAAAAAATGCTTTGATATTAAACTTTTATAATTGTAATTATAATAAAAACTTAAATGGAAAAGATCAAAATTTAAAATTATATATTTATATATCATTTTAATTATAATATTATCAAATAGCTATTTATTAAATTGATCGAACTATTAAATAAAATTTGCATTGGGCTTAAAATAATTTTAATATGATCGATTTTTTTAAAAATATAAATAATATTAAATAATATAAATATTTTTTATTAACTATATGTAAATAAAGAAAGTTGGAAGGTGCCAACGTGTGGAGAGGGCTCTACAATTGAGCCTCTATAGAGCCCTCATTACTCCTCCCATACAGGCCTTAATGGCCTCATCCTCACCTAGGGCCGAGAAGATTAATATCCTTTGTCGCTAGGTACTTGTTGCATTTATTGAAGAAGGCATTAAAATCACTGGTTGTAATTAGGACTGCTCTCACCATTACTGGGATCTCGAACATTCACATTATAAGACAAAGGATAAAGAACATTGGTGATTCCCAGGAGCCCAAGAAGTTGGAAATGCTCGACCCACCTTCAAACAAGTGCTACAAGGAAGCTTCAACATCTCGGTCGACGCCAAATTTATCAGGAAACAACCATCTATAACCATTTTCCTTGCCATCTCAAGAGATGGATGTAAGGAACCATCTTCCCCTATCTTGTTGTCAAGCCTAATTCCTAGATGATGCTTGAGTTAGATAAAGAAAAGACTAGATTGAAGAACACAACTATTCTTTTCATTGCTATGAATCCATTGAATCTACCACCAAGGAACTACCTTAATGATTGGTTTCATAGAGGCTGGAGTAATAAGCTAGGATATCATTTTTCTTTTTATTGCATGATCCAAGAAAGGTCTATTTATTGTTATTTTCTATAACCTTAATGCTCAAAAAGCTATTATTGATAAATAATTCTGGAAGGTCAAAAAATCTGAATTTAGGGCTTTACCCTGGTCTCTTGACTATGTTAATGAAGAAGTTCTTGCCTTGGCTAGCCCTAGATGGGTCACTATTAGCAATCTCTTGTCGTATGTTTGGAACTTCATCCCCCAATTATTGGAACCCATTGGGAAGGTCCTAAAAATTGATCACTCCAACATTCTCATCCTTAATGTTGATATCAAAGTCCTTATTTCCGTCCTCCCTAGTGTGGATGCCTCCAAAAAAATCACCCTAGAAGATGGAGTCATTCCTATCGATTGCATCCTATCATTTACATGGGAGGTTTGAATGCCTGCTACCTGTGCAAACAGGAAAGTCATAAAAGGAATTTTTTTTTGATGGAGACACAAAAAAATACTAGAATGAACACATAGAAAAAGGGAAATATTATTATCAATGAAAAATCCCTATGGGCTTACAATAGTATGATTTTGGAGAATGAAATCCTCCACACAGTACCTTCTCTCTAACTCCACTAGGAACTGCCTTTACAATGCCAAAAATGTTCTTAAATAGACCCCAATTTGTTTAGGGTTAGGAATACATTCTAGAATATGCCAGTTGGCATCTGCCACCAAAATAGAAGGTTCCAGAAGTTACATTAGAAGTTGGTGTAAAATTAGAAGAATCCAGAAATGGTAGTCCAACTTTTGCGAGGCATAACTTTTGAACTGAGACTCCGATTGAAAAATCGTTTACATTTCTAGAAAGCTCTAAAAGTGCTCTATAGCCCTATGGATCATATTTTCTCATCCCCCATTTTTTGGCCCTATACAAGGCCATTTAGTGCCCCATATCTAACTTTGAAGTGCTATTAGGAGGTCTTCAAGAAACTTAAAACTGTAATAACTTTTTAGCCGTAAAGTCTTTTGACCTGATTCTTTTTTTGGAGCACTTTAAATTACAAGAATAATCATCCCTCCAAAATAAACCCTCTAACTCATCATATTTTTGAATCTATTACAAAATAACCCATTTTCTACATTTACATGTATCCCAAGGCACTTAAAAACTCTAACCCAGAAAACTAATAGTGGAACTGTGACAGTTGGAACCTTTATTTGATCTAAATGGGTATCCAAAAATAAAAACACATTAAATAGAAACTATCTCTGTGTTGGCATTATGACTATTTTGTCATCAATGACAACACTTACTCAATTCTGTATGCTTATCGAGCATCCAAGTGGTTACCTTGTAAGCATTCACAGTTCAATAGTTTACACTGAGCAGACAGTGGCTACAGAGAAAATAGAAACAATGCAAAGTCCAGCAGTATCTACCGAGCTTCTGAGTATCTACTAAGTTTCTCAGTATCTACTATGCTTCACAATGTCTACTGAGCAGATAATTTGTGTCATGAAGATTTAGTGCAAACCGAGCAATGAAAGATTCAGTGCAAACTGAGCAATGAAAGATTCAGTGCAAACCAAGCAATGAAAGATTCAGTGTTTACCAAGTGAAGCAAGGTAAACTCAGTATACAATATCTACCGAGTGACACTACATCTACCGAGTCACCGGTGGTTACCGAGTTTAGAACTACATCAAGTGATTAGTATGGACCGAGCCTTCACTTCTACCGAGTGCATGATGATGCCGAGTAATGCAATGGACATCGAGTATCGAAAGGTCACCGAGTCAGTACAGTGAACCCAAGTTATTTACTATTGGGCTGACTCTGTAATGTATTTTTTTACTTGTATTTTGGCCGACCTTGTAATTTTGTAAGTTTGAGAGGTATATATGTAAGATGTATTGTAAGATATCAAATATGTATGACATGATGAAAGAATAGTGAAGTAATGAAGAGTATATGTGAAAGATTATTAGCAGTAGTTCAAGGTACACAACAAGGTCAATTTAGAGACTCAAAAGTTACATCCATCACATGAGGTGATCAATGCATAAGGGATCTTATCAGCAATTAGTTGCAAATAGATCCATTGCTTCATCCTAATAGGTGAATCAAATTTTCAAATCCTCTAACATGGTAGACTTAACAATCTTTGCACAAATCTCCTAATAGAGTGCATACTTCATTGTATGTTTGCAAATCCTCTAACAAGGTGGACCTAGCAGTCCTTTGTGCTCCTAAAGGGCAGATCACTAGAAGTGGTCATTGTAAGCCTTAACTGGCCAACATTATACTGCAGTATTGATGTTTTGTGGGTATCATCCCCACCCCAATTTTACTTTCTATTTGGAAGGTTTTTGGGTCACCAAATATTGTGTTCACTTATTGTTTTATGTCTTAGAATTTAAGCATGCAGTAGTATAAGTGGATGTGTGGTAAATTAATAAATTTTTTTAAGGTTATTGATTCACCCTCCCCTCTCAGTAGCCTATCATATCCTAAATATTTCCAACAATTTTTATCAGAGCTTTGTGGTTCTCAGGATAAAAGTTTAACAGCTTGAGCAAAGATCTAAGGATAGATGGAGATATTCAGACTTGACAAGGCAATTGAAAATGAAAAGCTAGATCTGGAAATGGCCAAGGCTCAACTCAAAGAAGCAAAGGAGTATCTTTCTCAATCCCTGAAAAGAAGGAAGGAACTTGCAAGGAAAATGAATGACCATCAGTATGTTGAAGAAAAGATTGAAGACCTTTTACCATCAAGTAGCTCAGATGAAGCTAATGAGGCAATCAAGGAACTCTAGCAAAGAATGGCTCTCTGCAGGAAGAAGTAAGAAAACTTAAAAGAGAAAAAGAAATCTAATCAATCAAGCTATGTGAAGTCTTGGAACAAAGAAACAATTTGGAAAATGAGACAAATGAAAGGATCAATGCAAATCAAAGTCTTATCAATCAACTATCCAATGCAAATGAAGAAATCATGAATCTGAGATCTGAAAATGAAAGCCTAAGGATTGATTTAATAATTGAAAGACAAATTAGTGAAAGTTTGGAAAATGACCTAAATGCTGAAAAGAAAATCAATGAAAGAATGATGAAGTCACAAGAAGACATGAATCAACTAATACAATAAAATGAGCAGAATCTTCTTAGACAAAAAGGTAAAGTAGGACTTGGATATAATGAAGAAGGTGAATCTTCCAAACAAGGTGCCCAAAAGAATCAAAGACCTACTTGAAATCACTGTGGTAAGTTAGGTCATACATCAAACAAATGTTGGAGGAATGGAAAAACAAAATTCAATGGAAAATTCTACAATTGCAATCAACATGGTCACAAAGCTAATGAATTCAAAAAAAAACCAAAATTTGAAGGTAAATATCATAAATGAGAGAAGCATGGTCACAAGGCATTCTAATGCAGATCCAAATCATTCAATCTAGTAGAACAACTTGTTAAGGTAATATTTGGATGAGATTACAATACATGGTGCAGATGTCATTATTGTGGAGAATATGGATACATTGGCAAAGACGACTCAAGGCATCACTTGAGAAAAAGAGACACAATAGTAAGATGTTATACATGCACTAAACTTGGTCATATAGCCAAAAATTGCATGAATATAGGAAGAATTGAAGATGAAAAGAAAGCTAGAGCTGATAACATTCAGAAGCAGATGAGACAACAATGGATACTTAAATCTACTGAGTAGAATAGTTCAAATGATGGCCACATCACTCAAGAAGTGGGTGACTCCACCATTTCCAATTAGATTCATGAAGGAAGATCTGGAATTGTATCATCAAGCTATATCTAGAGTAGTTCCAAATGAAAGAGAGAAAATGATCCAATCAGTATTGCAGATACATCAGGATCATAGAAAAGTTATCTTTCACCAAGTGCATCAGACTCTACCGAGCAAAGTAGTTAAAGACCTTACCGAGCAAGGTCAGCAGTAAAATTTTTTTTTGTTCCTCTACCAAGTTGGTACTCATTCTGAGTTAGGTTAGTGGATGACAACCTATCATGCACTATGACAACATGGTACCTAGCATTAATGACAAACTCTTCATCAAAATGGGTGAAATTCAACTTCATTTTCATCATATACTTAGAGCTAAAAGATTTCCAGGTGCATTCGAGCGACTTCAAAGTGATTTCAAGAAAATTTATAGATAAAGAAGTTTGTTCGAAGATTTCCATTACTTATCGAGCAACAATGGCTTCCACAAGCACAAGCACCAGCAAGGTGAAATGTGGATTAGAAATGTTGGTCAAGGGCATAGAATGGAAAGCATCAAACTTTAAGTTGGTTCTCGCAGTTGCAAAGGCACTAGACCCTAATGGCACACAATCACAAATACCACCAAAGGCACTTTTAATCAATGATATCCGAACTCATTTCAAATGTTCTATTCAAGAAATAGGAACCCTAGAAATGGATAGCACGTTAGAAGAAATGTGTGTTAGTGGCTCTCTGAAACTCAAACATAAACATATGGAGACAAAAGGATTGACACACATCTCCCATATGCCAAGAAGCTTCCAAATAAAATGGATCAGATATATCCTTAGCCATGTTCACAATGGTTAGCTATGGCTAGAGCAACCCATACTGATCACTAAGAAAATGATTCATAAGATTACTGGCCTTCCCATACTTAGCAAAGCCAAATATACAAAAACCCTAGGTTGGGATGAATTTCAGAAGAAAACCCTAGCTGAGTGGGATGATAGAGGCTTAAAGGTTAGCACCGTTATTAATGTTAAACTTAGATATGAAATTGATGTGATAGCTCACAAGATCTATAAGTCAAGTTGATTGAACAGTGTGCCATGTGAGGCCGTAGACTTGGCGTTTAAGGTTGTGAAGAAGAATTTGGAATATGACTTGTTAGAGCTATTACTAAGGCAACTAAACAAAAACATGGACAATATTAGATCGTCAAGGAATAACCCTTATAAATTTGGATCACTATTGACATGTTTATTCTTCTATGTACAAAAATTATTTCGCTCCAAAGGTTTTGTCATATGGAGAAAGGATGTCCCCATTCTATATCAGATTAATGAGTTTATAGTAGAAATGGGTGTCAATTTCGATAGCATAATGGACAACTATTTTGAGGACTTCAAGGAGAGGATGAACAATAGGTTTAGGATCCCTCCTAAACTTGTTGAATATTACAAAGATGATGTTTGTTTTATGGTTGACTGCGAAAGAGTATATATTCAAGTAGTTAGGCCTCAAGTTGCATGGGTAAAACCTCTACCTTATGAGGTAAACATTGATGAAACTAGGGATATTATTGAGGCACTGGTAAATGAACCGGTAGATCCCAAGCGACCAATTTTTGGAACTTATGATGAGGCAAAGGCCATAATAGAACTAGAAATCAAACTTTCCCAAACAATCAACAAAGGTAAAAGGAAGGTTGCTAAGTTGAAAACTGCTACCGAGCCTTTAATGATTACCAAGGAAAAAGGTGAGGATGAAGAAGAGGAGTAGGAACCAAAATATGATGAGGAACAATCAGAGAAGGAGGCAGAGCCAGTCAAAAAGAAGGGCAAAGTAATCATTACCAAGTCACCTAAAGCCTCCACAACTGTTTTCACAAGAAGAAGTAAAGGTAAGAATAAGGATGAAGTAGTATTTAACAAGCCCTAGCTTACCTTCCAAGAAAGATTGAAACAAATGGAAGAGGGAGCTAGCATCACAAATTTCAATGCATTAAAATTTGAAACAAGGATTGATACAGAGAAAATGCAGATTGAGGAATTGGTACTTAATAAGATGGGAAAATGGAAATACTCCCTAGACCAGCTTGCCCCTCAAATCTCTAAAGAGTTGTTGGTAAGATTGCAACCAAGGTGGGAGTCAACCACCCAAACAACCAAGGACATATATGAGAAATCCTTGAAGAATCTTCTACCAAGTCTTATTGAGGTAGAAATAAAGGCAACAATGAAGAACAATGAAGGTAAAATGATGATCATATTTCACACATGTTTGATTTTAATCAAGGACATTGAGCATGTTGTCAAAGATGCAACAAGCATGTGGAAGAACATCTATCATCTGCAAAAGCCTAGTAATGATCCAGTGATAATTAAGGATGATGATGGCACCAGTAGTGATGAAGGAGATGACATCGCTCCAAGTGCTAGTGATGATCAAGCACTAAGGTCTGATGATGAAGAAAAAGGGGAAGAAGCTGAAGAGGAAGACAAGGAGGAAGAGGATGAAGAAGATGATCCAATGAATATTGCAGCACAAATCATTGCCTCCCTTCCTCACTCTCCACCTAAGACTGCAACATCATCAGGGTTGGAGATAGCTTTAGTAGGATTGACCACATCAGAAACATCATTCACTCCTGCTTCCCCATAGCTCTGAGAATCATCTATGGAAGTAACCATTACTTCATCTATCGAGCTGCAACCTTCTTCATTAGCACCTAAGTAATCAGTCACTACAGCATCAACTATGTCTACCTCTTCTATTGCATGTACAATAAGTTCTACAGTTCTTTCTACAATTTTTTCTACTCTAATTGTGAATATTCCAATCTATACACTACCTATTTGTACATAATTTTTGGGAAACACACCAATTTTGGATTTAGCTGGTTCTTCTCTCAGCTTTCCTCGAGTTGCATCTATTCAAGTATTTTTTGCCAGTCCATCTATGTCAACTATTGTCTCTGATTCTAAATCTAAGGAAGTAAGCACATAAGTATAACCAAAAACTCCTCTAAAACTTATACTTACTAGAAAAAAAATTGATGAAGATATAGATTTGGATACAAAAATTGCTATTCCAAAGATAGACTTGGACAATGCCTCAGCCAGTAAGATGAGAATGGTCAGTCAGCTTCTAGAGCAAAAGGCAAGGCAGAAGAAACTCATAGAAGAAAGAGATAGAGAATATACTATAATAGAAAATGCCAAAAACATAATTATTGAAGCTATTAGTGTTGATGTCGATTCATCTCAACACATTTTGTTGCAATTAGAAGAGGCTGTGAATAAGTTCAATGAGGACACCTCTGGGCAAGAGAAGCTCATTGCAAAGGCAGAAAAGAAATTTGATAATAAAGTGCTTGAGTACATTGCTCAACACATTGCAATAAAGCAGGTTGAACTATCTTCAATTTTGAGCAATCTTGAGCAAGCATTTTCCAATGTAACATCAATTTTTGGCAAGCTCTGTAATGTTACCAAGTACACCAAAGAGGTCAAAGAAAAATTGAATAAATTAGATGTAGAAATGAAGGACAACGCTCAAAAGTTGCAGCTTGACCATAGTTCAAGCTCATTCCATCACACGAGGGTGAAAATTTTGTCCGAAATGCAAGTAGAGTTACTCAAAGAAGAAGCTAGAATCCGGTCTACACTGATTGACATTCAAAATATGATTCTCCCAGTCATGGATCAAATGCAGAAACACATTGCATAGTCAAAAACATTGACTCATGACAGCAACTTTTCAATAGCAGATCATATGATCAAATTTTCTGCAGAAGTTCAAGTGGCTCTCTCCACTTGCAAGATTTTGCAAGACAATTTGGATAATACATTGTCTCTTATTCTCAAGGTACACTGAAATTTTCTCTCATGTTTTGGTGTCTCAATTTAAATTTATTGTATATACATTCTTTGGCATTATTGTCAAAAATGGGGAGATGAGATTGTTGGTAGGGGGAGATAAGATTGTTGATGTTGGGAATATGAAATGAATAAGGAATAAGAGAGACATTGTAAAGATAAAAGCTATGCATGCCATATGTATGGGGGAGACATGTAAAGATATGTATATAACAGATTTACAAAGATCAATTTTGGTAAATCAGAATGTCAGTTTTGATTCATAAGTGTTTTTGTCACTAATGCTAAAGGGGGAGATTGTTGGCATTATGATTTTTTTTCATCAGTGACAACACTTACTCAATTTGGTATGCTTACCAAGCATCCAAGTGGTTACCTTGTAAGCATTCATAGTTTAACAGTTTACACTGAGTAGACAGTGGCTACCGAGAAAATACAGACAATGTGAAGTCCAAGAGTATCTATCGAGCTTCTGAGTATCTACTGAGTTTCTTAGTATCTACCGTGCTTCACAGTGTCTACCAAGTAGATAATTTGTGTCATGAAGATTCAATGCAAATTGAATAGTGAAAGATTCAGTGTAAACCAAGCAATGAAATATTTAGTGCAAACCGAGCGATGAAAGATTCAGTGTTTACCAAGTGAAGCAAGGTAAACTCAGTATATAGTATCTACCGAGTGGCACTACATCTACTGAGTCACCAATGGTTACCGAGTTCAGAACTACATCAAGTGATTAGTATGGACTGAGCCTTCACTTCTACTGAGTGCATGACGATGCTGAGTAATGTAGTGGACACTGAGTATCAGAAGGTCACCGAGTCAGTTTAGTGAACCCGAGTTATTTACTATTGGACCGACTCTGTAATGTATTTGTTTACTTGTATTTTGGCTGACCTTGTAATTTTGTAAGTTTGAGAGGTATATATGTAAGATGTATTGTAAGATATCAAATATGTATGACATGATGAAAGAATAGTGAAGTAATGAAGAGTATATGCGAAAGATCATTAGCATTAGTTCAAGGTACACAACAAGGTCAATTTAGAGACTAAAAAGTTACATCCATCACATGAGGTGATCAATGCATAAGGGATCTTATCAGCAATTAGTTGCAAATAGATCCACTACCTCATCCTAATAGGTGAATCAAATTTTCAAATCCTCTAACAAGGTAGACTTAATAGTCTTTGAAAAAATCTCCTAACAGAGTGTATACTTCATTGTATGTTTGAAAATCTTCTAACAAGGTGGACCTAGCAGTCCTTTGTGCTCCTAATAGCACAGATCACTAGAAGTGGTCATTGTAAGCCTTAACCAGCCAACTTTATACTACAGTATTGAATTTTTGTGGGTATCATCCTGACCCCAGTTTTACTCTCTATTTGGAAGGTTTCTGGGTCACCAAATATTGTGTTCACTTATTGTTTTATGTCTCAAAATTTAAGCATGCAGTAGTATAGATGGGTGTGTGGTAAATTAATTTATTTTTTTAAGGTTATTGATTCATCCCTCCCCTCTCAGTAACCTATCATATCCTGAATATTTCCAACACTCTAAGCATATTTTTGGGTGATATAGGATTTCCCTTACACCACTAGATGCTCCTGCATCATTTTCCCTTGTTGGCAGGGAGAAAAGTAGCTATCTCTCTGAACTCCTCTCCCTCAAAACCACCTCCTAAGATTAAATTTATGATTATGTCTTCCAGGAGAGAATCTGCTGAAATCTCCATTGATCCTCAAGCCTCTAAATGGTTGATAGAATGTTAGGATCTTGTTGCATGCTTGGACTCTCTTAAGAACCAATTTAACTAGACTTTAGAGGAACCTCATCCTCCCGTTAACCATGATGCTTTGAAAGAACTTAAATCTCTTCCTAATGTTCCATATTTGGATTTTGGTCTAGAATCTAAATCGTTTGGGAGAAAGAATAAACCCCTTACTGCCCAATAATTGGCCCTTATGTCTCTAAAAGATAAAGCTAAGAGGACAATGCATGATAAGCCCTCAAGAATTGTGGAACTATACTCTACTATGACTAAGGATTGTGAGAAGATTTCCCCCCCTCCCCCCTTCACCTTGTGTTGATTCAGTGAATTCTCAGCCAGAGCCCCCCTTAAGGTTGATAGCATAGATTTTTTAAACATGGAGGAAAGGCCTCATGACTTCTCTCTTGTGGTTATTCTGGTGAAGTCCAGTATTCCTAATCTCGCCATGAATGAGGAGGCCTTTGAAACTAAGGATGATAATAGGGACATTCCTAATTTGAGTCAGCACAAGGGGAATTATGTTCCTAAGGATGGGAAACCTTCTAGTAATCCACTAGTTGTAGTGGATTGCAGTCCTCATGAAGGATATTCTGTAGAGTTAGAGAAATTTGTATTCAGTATGGAAAAAGAGAACCCATATAGTAAGAACCGTTAGGATGGTGTTGAGATTCTTAAAAGGAAAAGAGGGAGACCTTGCCATTCTAGTGGTAATATGAAGCCTTTCAAAAATGCTAGGACTAAAATGCCAGATTGTTTCAAGGGGTTCTAGTCCCCTATGGAAACTAATAAATAATTGTCTATGATGAATAAGCTAAAAATTGCTTCCTAGAATGTTAGAAGTCTTGAATTTTTAGATAGGAAATATATAGTTAAGAGATTCCTAGGATGGAAGAAAAGCATAGACATCCTACTCCTCCAAGAAGTTAAGTCTATAGGATTAGCTTTGGACATTGCTTTGAAATACATCTGCAAAGATGATGTTACCCTCTCTACTAAGCATCCTAAAGGTAAGAGAGGCTCCTCTATCCTGGTTGGCCCTAGTTGGAAAAAGAAGATCACCATTTGGGCCTCTTCCCCTTGTAATAGAGTGTCCTGGGTCACCTTCAAGGATGAAGATTTTGAGTTTGGCATTTTCTCGGTCTATGCCCCTAATGAATTTTTGGAAAGAATTGTTCTATGGCAATGGTTGGCTAAATTGCCTAACATCCCTTGGATTTTGGCAAGAGATTTTAACATGTTTGAAAGGGCTCAAGACAAGATGGGAGGTCTCAGGTTTGAATGGAAAGGAAATGAACATCTTTATTGGTCCAAGATGGCTAATAAAACCAACCTCATTGATCTCTTGCTGATTTGAAGTATCAATCCCATGGTATTTGGTTCACTTGGTATAACTACCAGAAAGGGGATAAAAAAATTTATTCTTAGCTGGATAGATTCTACTTCAATAATAATTTCTTCAGTTGCCTTAAACTTGTGGACAACAACCGAGTGCAAGTTCTTCTATTCTCCCTTTCTAACCATCACCCAATTGTGATTGATATTTTAAAGCTTGGATCCTATCAACCAATAAAAAGCAAGACTCATGCCTATGCTCTCAATACTTCTCTCCTTCATGATCAAGATTTCCTATCTACCTCTAAGATCATCCATTAGTATAACTATTCTATTTACAAACACAACAACTCGATTGATAGGTGGGTCCAATCTATTCACTCCTAGCAAAATTTATTCAAAACAATGGGTAAAAAGAAAGCCAAAGATAGTAGGGTTCTAGAACTTTCCTTGGTTAACTCTCTACATATTGAGGAAGCTACCTCCTAGATGCATCCTAATAACCCTATACTTTCTGATTCTATGGCTAAAACCAAACACGAGTTAAGAAAGCTCCAATCCAAAAAAAATCAAGGGGCTAGGATTTGATCCAAAGCCAACTAGTTGTCCTTAGGGGATAGGGGTTCTAAGTTCTTTTTCAATGTGTTGCACTTGAAAGAGGCCAAGGATAAGATTGATTGCATATGTGAGGAAGATGTCATTTTCACAGATACAAAGGATATACTTATGACCTATTGGTTTTACAAGAATTTGTTCTCTTTAGAGGATAAGGGAATGATGACTGAGGTAAAGGAGTAAGATTGATTCCATCATATCGAAGAAGGTCTCAACCTCAAATGCCTCGATTCTTAACTCCCCTATTTCCATGACAAAAATCTTAAATGTTATTTCCTCTATGGAAAATGACAAAGCCACTAGACAAGATGGTATCTCTGTGGAATTCTTCAAAGCTAACATTGAATGGATTGGTCCTAGTCTTCTCAAACTCTACAACTATTCTATGATGGTAGGAACCTTGGGCCCATCTATCAATTCTGGCCTTATCAAGCTTATTTTCAAAAGTGGTGATAAAACCATGGTCAAGAACTAGACACCAATTACCCTCTCAATGTTACCTATAAGATTCTGGCAAAGATTTTAGTAGCCAGAGTTGCCCCTATTCTTCCCAAAGTAATCAGTCAGACTCAAACATGCTTTGTAAAGGGGAGGTATATTCTAGAAAATCTCCTAACTTGCTGGGAGGCTATGGAATGGGCAAGATCTTTTGGATAGGACATTGGAATGCTTGTGATAGACTATGAGAAAGCATATGACAGAGTGGAATAGAAATTTGTTCTTATGATGTTGAGAGCCTTAGGTTTTTTGAATTTCTATGTTCAGATGGTGGGAATTCTGTTGAAGGATGCTAATGCCTCTCTTGAGGTGAATGAAAAAAATTTAGAATGTTTTGAGCTTTCTAGATTCATTAGACAAGGATTCCCCCTTGCCCCTGCCCTCTTTGTTATTGTCACTGAAGCCTTGCACTACCTCCTGAGAGATGAATCCATTTTTCCTAGAGTTTCTAGACTTCTCCTACCTAATGGGGATGAAATCTCTAATGTGTAGTTTGCAGATGATACATTGATCCTTTTTGAACTTATAGAAGAAAACATGCATCACCTCATGGCCAAGTTGGACCTCTTTTGCATAGCTTCAGGGAGCAAAATATCCATTGCTAAATCTATTATTCTAGCTTGGGAACCTAATCTGCCTCAGTGGTGTACCAAGCTTGAAATCAACTGGGGTGGCCCCAACCATATTGTAAGATACCTTTGAATCCCCTTTGTTATCAATCCCAACATTAACAATATGTGGTGCTAGGTGAAAGAGAAGATTAGTAACAAGATCTTCAAATGGAACATGATTTATCTACTTCTAGCTGGTAGGATTCAGGCCTGTC
Organism: Cupressus sempervirens; assembly: GCA_028749045.1. NCBI lineage: Eukaryota > Viridiplantae > Streptophyta > Pinopsida > Cupressales > Cupressaceae > Cupressus > Cupressus sempervirens. Next base: position 715,576,331 of record CM053791.1, on the reverse strand, counting down.
ACAAGGTTCTTTCCTCCTACTTAGTTTACTTCTCTTTGGTTTGGTTATTTAATGTGAATCAGTTTGAATTCTTGCAAAATTTATCAGAGACTTCTTGTGGTCTAAAATTAAAGGAACCTTTAAATCTCATGCAGTTAAATGGGAATGGTACACCAAGAGAAAGGCTATGAGGGGGCTTGGTCTCAAAGATATGAGGCAACAAGCCATTGCTTTGGCAGTAAAATGGATTGCCAAAGCCACGCTTGGTGAGGAACCCTGGAAGATTCTAGTTGGAAATAATTTGACTAATGGCCACCCCTGTGGAGCCAAATTCTAGAATAATTGGGATGCTTTGGATTTTCTTGTACTCGACTGCAAATTTGCAGTTGAGGGATTTTTTGTATTCAAGGCTATTTGGAAGAGCTGGGGTAAAGTTAGACCTCTTCTAGGCACCATTGTTAGGACTGAACATGGCAACATTTGGTGTGGATTTTTCTCTATTTGGTGGAATCTCCAAAGTAAGTACAAATCACTTGCCTTAGTACAGAGCTGCTTAAAAAAATGCTAGTCTAAGGCGGGTATCAATACATTTAGAGATGTTTTTGGAAACAATAAGTTGTTGGACTGGTCAGAGTTGAAGCCGAGATTCAGTTTACCAGACTCCCATAAAAAGACATAGTTTATGGTTAAAAAAGCCCTTGAAACCTCTGGTGTTAGAAGTACCTGATGCTTGGCTGATTCTTGCCAGTTTCACCTTAGGTGGCCAGCTTCCTCCCTTCTCCATCTGGTTAAATGCAAATCTATTTATGAATTGCTCTCCTTTGGACCCACTATGCTTAATCACCTCAATGTTGTTTGGAATCTCTCTCTATCCCATCTTGAGTGGAAGAAGATCCTCAACCAACTTTGGGCCAGACCTATTGAACCCAAGATTATCTGTTTCCTTTGGAGGTTATTTCTTCATCAATTTCCCTTCTCCAAATCTGGTGGTGAACCTGATTCTTGTTCTGTTTGTTCCCATCCTGAATCTATTATTCATGTCTTTTTTGATTGCCCCTTTGCTTTTGGAGTTTTGCATTTATTTGGGTTTACTTTGGGCTCCAAATTTTATGTTATTAATGTTATCCATGGTAAAATCTATTATGGCAGTGAGAAACTAAATCTGTTTTGGTCTATTCTTTCCTCTTTATTGCTCTGGTTTATTTGGAAATCTAGGAATAACAACATTTTTCAGGGGATTGATTGTATCCTTACCAGGTTTCTAAGGAGACTCGTAGCTATTGATATTTCCTTGTAGGTGACAGCAATCTTCAAACTAAAAGAGGACCAATTCCAGGAGTTCTTGAAAGAAAGTAAAGCCACACTTTCAAAGGAGGAGCTCTTTTATGGATACACCGCCCTTAAAGAGAAAGACAAGGGGAGTGTTGCCAACTCTATGGATGACATCTTCAACATCCCTTTAGCTCAACTGTTAAAGAAGATCAGAAAGGATGGTCAATGGAGGCCCCCCTTTGAAGATTCTATACTGGATGCTTCCTTTATGCCTTTCCCTGTGAGGTTCACCATCTCGAATTCAAGTGAAGAAGAAAATGTTTAATCTTTTTTGGGTTGTATATTTTGCTTTTGTTCGTCTGCACGTTGATACTATGATACTTCTTCTATGACAGCTTTAGTGTTGTATTTTGGTCTAGGTTCTCTCTAGTATATGGTGTAGATATCATCTTACCCTGGTGAAACTTTGGTTGTAACTCTCTTTTTTGTCTTCTTGATATGTAATAGTTAGATAAATAAAGCTTTGTAAATTTATAACAAAATAAAATGTAAAAAAAAAAAAATTTATATAAATTTTATATATTTTTAATTCTTTTTCAATTTTAATATTTAATTTTTTATTAGTTTCAACTATGCAATATAATAAATTGTAAACATCGAGAGGCGGTTGGCTAATAACGAGTGATAGCCTACAAGCAAATACTAATATATAACATTGTCAAGTAAGAAAATATAAAAAATAATACAATATTATTTATTAATTATAATGCATATATATAAAGTGCCACTTAGTGGCTTAGTACTTGTCTTCAATTAGTTTATAATTTCTATATAGATTTAATGATAATTTTATTATATATTATTATAAGTATTAACTATATTAATTTGTATATAATTAAATACTAAAAATCTTATCTAATTATAATTCTAAATATCAATTATTATTCAAATCCTAATTTTAATTAAATACATTTCTGTCAATAATAAAATTATTTAAATATTATCATAATATTTTAAAATAAATATAATTGTATTAATAATAGATATTTCTTATAAGTTTTAAATAATTTAAATATAATAAAATTAAAATTTTGTTCATTATTAATTTGAACGTTATAATTGAAATAATTAGAAATAGAAATAGGATAAGAAAAGGGAAAAAAATATAATTTAAAAATAAAAATAAAAAATAAAAAATTGTTTTTATTTAGTTAGCAAATATATTTCACATAAGAACATTAAATGTAATTTGATTATTATTATAATTATATAATAATAAAGTAAATAAATGTAGGTCATATCCTTAAAATTCCCTTAAATTTTGAAGAGTTGGGGGAAATCTTTGTATAAGACTCCAATATTTTTAGCCAATGAAATCAATCTAAATTATTTTTCTTAATTTAGTATTGTAAGAAATGCGCATTGGTGCCTTAGGAAATATTAATTGTATAATCATATTAAAAAAATAATTGATTTTCATTGGTAGAAAAAGAATTAATAATCACTAGTTACAAAAAAATGATCATAATAGTACTATGCCTCACAGGCAAGCACTAAAAATAAATCGTATTAATGCTTATTTTTTCATCTTATAACTTTAAACTACATTTCTAGTATATTCTTTGCCTCATGTATTGTCAATTATAATATATAACATTGGTAATATTATATAATATTTTGAATAAAATATTTATAAAGAGAATATAAGTTAAAGTCTCACTTATGGTTAACAATATTCTCATTTTTAGTGAAGTCAAGCTTATTCTTATCTATATACATTTAGTTTGATATATTAGAAAAGAGGAATATTAAGTAAAAGGGGTTTATACATGTGACAAGATTCACCTTATAGTATTAACAAATCTATTTGTTTAAGAAGATTTACCATAAATTAATCTTAATAATCTATTTTATTGTCCATGCTAATATATTCTCTATCAATGATTAGTATTAGATAACATTAGTATTTTTTAGTAACATAAATCTATTATATATATATGAGCTATGAATGTTTCTCATAATTTGTCTTAGAGTGCTAGCAATATTTGAAGTTAAAACATATTAGATGTTTATTTAATTGTCACTTTTGTTGTCTAAATTTCTAACACATGTCTACATCTCAATTGTTTAGATATATTTATTGAAAATAATATTAAAAGTTTCATGTGTATAACAATATTCTCATTATAAATTAGGTCAAGATGATTCTAATTTCTTTATATTCAAAATTAATATATTATTAAAAGAGAAATATTAGATTAAATAAATATAGATATATGACAAGATTTAGCTTATAATCTCAACAAATCTATGTGTTTTGCAATAATCTAAATTTACTTTCATCTCTACTATATTCTCCATCTCTTGTATTACCAATTATTATTAGTTCCTGCCATGGCAGGAAACTTATGCATTCGTTAAAAGCGAATGATCTTATTAGTTTGTCCAATCAAGAGCCTTTATTTATTTTTATCCATTTTCCACTATAGACATATCTTTTTCTTGACATTTTTGTAAACTTAGTCAAGCTTATTTTTATGCAATTTGATTGGTCTATGTGTGCTACAGTCATGAGTTTGAAAGTTTTTTTTTCATTATTTTTTTGTGCACACAAAATAATTGTTTATTTTTCCAAACTTTAGATATCAATACTAGTATTGTCAAATATTTATAGATTGTGGTTACAGTTGTATTTGATTTCTAAAAAATCAATAGAAACAAACAAAACAAGACAACATGATAAGGATTTATAGAGATGACATTTCTTGTCATTTATTATTGTTGTGGTTATAGTTGTATTCAATTTCTAAGAAATCAACACAAACAAACAAAACAATACAACATGATAAGCAATTAGAGAGATGACATATCTTGTCATTTATGATTGTAGTGTTGCATAAGTTTCTTTGGAAAAGATGTTTCTTTATAGTTGTGGCTTATAAATTATTTTTAGGTCAACATTTATCCTGTGAGCATTGATTATGGATGTCAGGGAATATATTTCTTTATAGTTGTGGCTTATACATAAGTTTCCTTGGAAAAGATGTTTCTTTATAGTTGTGGCTTATAAATTATTTTTAAGTCAACATTTGTCCTGTGAGCATTGATTATGGATGTCAGGAAATATATTTCTTTATAGTTGTGGCTTGTAAATGATTTTTAAGTCAGCTTTTTTCATGTGTGAGCATTGATTATGGAATCTTCTAGAATTGTTATTTTCTTATTTATAGCATTGGTTGATTACTTTTAATTCACATTTCTAAAGGCTTGGCTTTCGTCTCTTTCTACTAGAGTACAAGGTCTGTAAGAGATTTCTCTATTCTTTTTATTTGAGATTATATTGTGTTCTAGTTGAATTGTTTTATGTGATGATCATGTTTACATGGAATCTTGTCCAAATCTATTGTTTAGAACATATTGTGTTGTAGTTGTATTGTTTTTTCTAATCATCATATTTATATGAAATCTATCTATGGAAGCTTGTCCAAGTCTATTGTTTAGAATCAGTTTTTTGTAAAAGAATTGAGTTTTTGGTTTGAAAATTTGAGATCCATTGGTCAAAATTTGAAATCGATGATCTATTGTGTAGAATCAAATTTGTTGTAAAAAATTGAGTTTTTTTTTGTGAAGATCTATGTAGATATGTTAGATCACAATACTTTTGTGCATGAAATGTTATTAGATTTTTTATGTTTGATGGTGATTTTGTAACTTTGTTGTGTTGGTAGAAAAAGACTTCAAGCTTTTGAAATATATGAGCTTGGCTACTATAGAATGAACCTTGGTAATCTTCAGATGCATATTCCCAATAATTTCTATAATTTAATCTACAAAATGGTTCAAGAGTTTACCAAAACACAATCACAAAACATGGATCTTGTCAAGTTGTTGGGGAAAGTCCCTTGAGAAAGGGTGTAAAGCCAAACTTAATGAACTAATATAGCATCACTAGTAGTTTATTGTGATTCCAACTTTCATACTAGCTTTCACCTGCAACCTACTTACAGATAAATTAGATGCTGGCGAGAAAGGATCCCAACTAAATCGTCCATTTTCAATTTCAATTATTGTTCCACTTGTTCAATTACTTGATATGTTTTCACAATTAAAACAATTGTGTATCAATGTGCTCTGCACATTGATAGGGAGCCATGGTCCTGGCCCTCCGTGATAGGGAGTGAATAAAATATATCGTTGACTTTAGAGCAGAAGGCAACCAAATTTGGTAAGTAGACACAAGTAATTAAATGTTCGATAGGTATACTAGATAAGCTAGGTCAAAAGTTTAATGATATGAACCTTCGAATGTTGATAGAGTAGATCATTTTGTAGAGGACAGAGAAGTGATACAGGCATGTCTATAGAGTTTTGTACTCAAATAAATATGAAATACATGATTTTTCATATAAAATACATAAATAAATAAAAAATGAGGAATAAAATTGAAATTAGAAATGAATTTTAGAACATTTAAACATAAAATGGTTTAAATATGAAATAATGTTCTATTTGTTTAAAAAAGAATTTGGATTATGTATTTTGAAGTATGAATTTTTATTTTTATTCAAATAAGAGATTTTTAAGTAAAATGTGATAATAATATATTATATTATGTAATATATTATTACTTTTATTTTGATTCAAATAAGAGATTTTCAAATAAAAGGTGATAATAATATATTATAGTATTTAATATAGTATTACTTTCAATTACTCATTAAGATTTTCCAATGTTCTATTAGATTCATATATTTAATCTATTATTGTTGATGACATCACAATTATAGCAAAAGAACCAAGCTATGACTTGCCAATAGTAACATTCTACATTCTACTACTTAATGTTTGTTTCATTAAAATATGTTGACTTGAGAATAGATAGATGCTACATTCCACTACTAGTATAACAAATAAATGAGAACCAATGGTTGTGAATACATCATGACTAGAAGAGTAGTGTGATTACTCATTAAAATTTTCCAATGTTTTATTAGATTCATATATTTAATCTATTATTGTTGATGACATCACAATTATAGCAAAAGAACCAAGCTATGACTTGCTAATAGTAACATTCTACATTCCACTACTTAATGTTTGTTCCTTTAAAATATGTTGACTTGAGAATAGACAAATTCTACATTCCACTACTAGTATAACAAACAAATGAGAACCAATGGTTGTGAATACATCATGACTAGAAGAGTAGTGCGGCTTAAGTGTGACCTATAATGAAGATCGCTTTTAAAAGAGGACTTTATGCAATTGAAAATCAAATACATTGCTTATTGACTCATTCCCAACAAGTTCTCCCTTCTTCATTTTCCTCTCCAATATCCAATAGTAAGATTCTACATTCCACTACTTAATGTTAGTTCCATTAAAATATGTTGACTTGAGAAATAGATAGATTCTACATTCCACTACTAGTATAGCAAACAAATGAGAACCAATGGTTGTGGATACATCATGACTAGAAGAGTAGTGCTCCATAAGTGTGACCTATAATGAAGATCACTTTTAAAAGAGGGCTTTACAATGGTTCTAAATACATCATGACTAGAAGAGTAATGCGCCTTAAGTGTGACCTATAATGAAGATCACCTTTAAAAGAGGGCTTTATGCAATCAAAAACCTTATATGTTGCTTATTGAGTCCTTCCCAACAAGTTCTCCCTTCTTTATTTGCCTCTCTAATATTTCTTGTAAGTCCATAACTTTTTTTGCTTTCAAAATAAATTTAGTTATTGCTTTTGTTTCTTTGATAGTTGGGAAAAGCTTGAAGTATAGATTGAGTGGAGGTTCTTTGTTTTGAGGTTAGAAATTTTTAGGTGTATAATACTTTGGGGAGTTTGTTTAGCAAAGGGTTTATAGGATTCAAATATACTTGTGGTGAGTAATTTTATGGGTATTAGTAATTTTTACATAATGTTAGGTGTATTATGCTTCCGTTTTGTTAGTGTTTGGCATATGCTTTACACTTGTATTTTTTTTAATCTTTTGATAAATCTAGAATTGAATCTGCTAGGAATCTTATTTGACTAATTGTATCTACTGTCAAAAACCTCTCTTTAATTTTTACCTCAAGATATATTCATGTTCAAAAAGTAAACTTGCTTTTAGTTTTTCATTAAAATGGATTCCTTTTCATCATAACTTAATTTTTGTTTTACTTTCACCACTTTGAATTTTTTTGTAAAATTATATTATATATTCATGAAGGTTTCCGGTTGGGTAGTGTTTGGCTAATATTCTACACTTGGATGCTTCTTTTATCTTTCTTTTTCTTTTGTCTCTGTATGAATATTCCTTCTAGGGTCACATTCTACTGGTGTTTGGAGAGCAGACAAAAATAGTGATGTAAAAGGCCCCACAAGAGACCTTGAAATAAAAATCATAGAAGAGTGGCAATTTGTGGTTGAGGGATGTTCTGTTTGCGTGTTTGATAAAATATCTTTTATAGTGACTATGTTCTTTTATAGTGACTATGTTTTTTGATGGTCTGATCCAAAATCTACTATGTTTTTTTCAAACATATTATTCAATGCTTTCGTGAGGATTAGATCACTAATCATTATTTTCATCGTTGTGCTCATGGTTCTTGTTTTCGAACTTCCATTAATGTCCATAAGTCATATAGAGTAATATAATTCTCAATGCCTACCTTTATCATTATTGTCAACCTTATGTTCTTGGATAAGTATAAATAGTTCCAGGGCTTCAATAATATATTTTGTATATAATATATCCTTGATATAAACACTCTTCCTTATAAGATGTGCTGATATTAGTCATTGGATATTGCATCCTATCACTCTCCTTAATATTAAGGTATGCCTTGGAGATAATAGTACTCAGACCAATGAAATATCTTGATATTAATTGCTGATTGGATATTTGTTGTTGACTGAGTATGAAGTGCTGTCTGAACCAGTTTTGAATGTTGATTCTCTTTTCAAGTTTGATTCCATGTTTTGTTTCTGATTCAACTCTATTCCATAGAGAATAATGTTGGTATGCACTAACTTTTGTGGCTAAGGCAAAGTCCACCCAATCAAGAAACAAACTTCACAAATGTCCTAGCTTCGATATATTTCTCTGAAGTATTCGCCTTGTACTCTGAATACTCCATATTGGTGTCAGATTGTACTCTGCTTGCATCCATGATACTCCTTCGAGGGCCATGGATAGACCATAGCCCAAGCACCAATGGTGCAAGATTCCCACAATTGGAGAAGAGGGGTCACATGGGAGATTAACTGAAATTAGTTGGGATCAACCAGTGCATTTAGTGTATCTTGTGAATATCCTTCCTGAAGCTCTTTCACTCATTATATAATATGATGTAACTGTTCTCTCTTTTTTTTCCCTATTTTTTGAAGGTTTTAAGTATCTCCTTTGATATCTTCTACTGCTAGATGAGGACTAATGGCATATTGATAAAATCCATACGACAGTCAAACTCTGCACTCATTATAAAATAATTATGTCTTTGTAAAGTTGTAGTTTCCAAAATATCTCTTGTAGTGGTGTCACCTTAAGGAATCGATATTTATAAGATCTTAGAAATATTTACGGATGTGTATACATATCTTTCAATTCCAATTCTTGTTGAATTTTCCTTAATGAGTGCTCTTTTGAGTTTTCAAGTCGAATATTATAGGCAAGAATATATTTTTATTTGCCTAATATGAGTTTTATCAAATGATTGTAATTTGCTTAAAAACATAGATGTTATCTATTGAATCTTGTTGAATCTATTTTTTAAAAATGCCAATTAAGGATTAAACTTGGTAAATCTTTGAGGAACATTGAGTGGTTTCTACACGAAATGTAAAGAATCGTTTAGAATAGAACTTAGTTTAGCTTTTAATACATGACAATTACCGAAATGTTCTATTTAAATTCAGGGTAGAACCACAAACAATTCACGATCAGAATGGAAAAAATGGATTACAGGAAAGTATAGATTTAGTGGATCTAAGCAAATTCCTCAGTAGATCAATATTTTTTAATTAAAATATACTATTGCTATTAAGAGTTGCATTGTTTTATATATAGATTTAGTAAATATTATATAAAAAATTTAAAATAATTAATTTTGAAATTTAACTTATGTATTAAAATTTTAAAAATCTTAAATTTCTTGATTAAAAATCTATTAATTTAAATATTGTGATTTTACAATGCATTACATTAAGTTCGATATTGTTTTTAAATTTTTTTTAAAAATTAAATTCCAAATGTAACTTTTATATTCTACATTTAATAATTTATAATAAGATTTATGACAAAATTACTTTTAGTTTTATTGACTATTTTCATATTATATATTTATATCATGTTTAAATTATTAATCAATAACATATATGATATAAATTGATTTAATATTGTACAATAATTCATACGTTAACTTGGTATTCTCTTCAATTACTCATTTATCAGTTAAATATAATCATGTAGTAATAAAGATATACTATTCATTTTAGCTAATAATGATGTAAAAGGCCCCACAAGAGAGCTTGAAATAGCACTCATAGAAGAGTGGCAATTTGTAGTAGTGAAACTTATATATTATTATTATTATTAGGTATTTGTGTTGTTTTATTTTAATTGCACTATGTATAATATATTATTATTATTATTATATATATAACTACATTTCATTATGATACCTATTTTTTTAATAATAATGATTCACTAAAAACAAAGAAAATTAAATAAGTTTTCAAGTATTGTTTTTGGATTTTTATATCAAATTGTTTGAAATGTTATAATTCGTTTCTATGTTTCTATGTTAATTGATTGCTATAATAAATAAAACATAACAAAATAATAGAAAAATAAATAGTATTATTGTGCATCTTGTTGATTTTTCTTTTAAATAAAAAAAACTTGTGCTATAGACAATACTTGCAACATGTTTTTCAAAATCTTGAGCAATTACTTTCTCTACTAGGAGAATTATACTAGTGACTAATATAACTAGCTTTAGAAATTCAAAGCATTGTAGAATCTGACAATTGAAAAGTTGATAACAGACTTTACAACTTGAAAATGGATAAGCTAGTATGTATTCCAAGGCCGCAATGGGACTGTCCTATTATAGGACCAATTGAATCAACCACAATGCGACATGTCTTCATATTTGACTGTTCATGTGTCAAGCAATCTCTAAGGACACTGATAGGCGAGGACTTTCTGAAAAATGCTTCAGGAAAATTTTTCTATGCTGATATTGTTTCACGATTCTTGTCGGATTGTATGGACTTTGTACAAGAAGCAACAATCGTTTAGAAACTAGCAAATGCTTATGTACGAGAGTACTTTGTACCACCAACAGGATACCATGAAGCAATTTGCACATATCGAGGAACTCCACATGCATCTATCGTTGGCAACCTCTTTTCTCATAAAGTAGTTGAAGAGTGTGAGGTTGCATCATGCATTTATAGTGCTGTGCATTTAGCTATTACTAATGAATGTGACCTTGTTCTAGTTCATGCATTAAATGCACATGCTACTCATTTGGGTGAACGTCTTGTGACAAGAGTGACAAATTTGTACAATGCATTCATATCTTTGTACACAAATCTACCCAAGGAAACTAGTGTTCCATGTGAACAGAAGCATCCAAGTGAAAAACAACTCCCAACTAAAGCAAATCTCATTGCTCCAACTATAGATTTGACTGCTCCAACTCCTTCAACTGCAAGCTCTTCATGAACTGTTTGATTGTCTAGTAGTACTATAAACTGACTTTTGCTCATAAATTGGAAGTACTAATGTCAAAGTTTAATTAACACATCGTCCTTGTCCTATGGTTACATGTATGTATGAAGTGTGAAAAATAACACATAGACTATTGTGCTTTGTGTATTGTTACATGTATCTACAAAGTATGGAGAATACTGCAGAGACTAGGTGCTCTATCTAGGTACTTTATGCTATGAATGAACAAGTATGTACAAGTAAGGTGAATATTGTATCGATATATGAATTAAAAGATTATTAAAGTAATGTCTCTTCGAGCTTTGTTATGAATATAATTGGTTGTAAACTTATGATACTATTATTACTATAGCAAAGTTTAGAACTTGAATATTAATTATACTATTAAGATGCAATGAATAGTGGAATTTATTGATGCAAAATTAAACATTGTAATTGATAGTCATCAGTTGCACATTTATTGAAAAGTATACTATTAACATGCAATGAATAGTGGAAACCATTGATGGAAAATGAAACATTGTAATTGATAGTCATTTGTTGCACATTTATTCAATAGTACGTATGGAGTCATTTATATTAATGATATTTGTATGATTATTGCCATAAAAATTATATCCATGAAAGAACGACACTAAGTGCAACATATATCTTAGAACTAACTGATGCTCAATAAATTCTAAGAAACGTTCCTCATTGAAAATAGGTTTTTCATCTCCATATTACACAAGAATGGATTTTCTTAATGCATTTGTTTCATTGGAACGTGATACAGATCACCTCTCTGAAATTCTAGTATCTAGTATTCTTGAAAAAGTTCTAGAACTTCCAGAGAAATGCCAAAGCAAATTATTAGAAAGATATTTTTATGATAAGCATGTTGTCATGTTTAGATATGATGGATGGGGAGACATTTAGCCAATACGACACACTAATCAAATTCGTGTTCTATCCCCATTCATGACTAATGGTGAATTGATTTACTTAAAACATCTGGTGTAGCAATATAGGGAAGCTCATATCATAGTTCATTGTGAAGATATCATAAGAAATTTCCCTCCTCGAAATCACACTGCACAAGAATTAACAACCATTTTCAATCCAGCATGCAAGACACTATTCTGCAAACTATCACCATTTAGCACGGTTGCTGAAGATGAAACACTTTTGTCCATAATAAACCTTGTGGTAACATATCCAATTTTTTCACTTGAATGGATTATAAGACATGACAACAAAAAAATTATTGGGCAATGGTATGATAATGATACAGGAGCATTGGCAGCTAAGATCTTAAAGCATCATTACTCATGTCATTTTTTGTTTGTATTTGAGAATAGTTTTGAGCCACTTGGCATTCATCTTGTAGCAGATATTGGGAGATGGCGCTTTCTTTATTGATGAACTAATGATTACAAGATGAAAATTACTACAAGAATATAGTGATGATGTATAAGTTTATGCTTACTATGAATGAAAGTTCACAACTTGCATGTAAAAGCTATAATATTTTTTAGTATGATATAGTATAATATGTATCTGGTCATTTCAGTGTCATTTAATTCTTAGTGAAGTATCCCTTGAGGCTTCAAAAAATATATTACAATATGTATCTAGTAACTTCCATCTCACTTTATAATATATTAGAAGTTGTTTTGAACTTTGATTGTTGCAAACATGCAGATAGCTTTATTTAGCTAATCATTTTTTTGGAAAGTTGACTACAAACTAGTAAAAGTTTGATCTACTATGTTTAATTTGTGCACAATGATTATGCCACACAATACATTATTTTTCACATATGTAGAATAAGAACTAGTGACCTAATTAATTACATCTAATGTTGTGAAGGTTTGATTATGCTTTTCTTAATATGAAATTTTGATTGCAAAGCAAGAAAATCAACAAGGACCAAATACACAAGCTTGGCAGTTGAGTGAAAAAAAAATAGTAAGTAAAGTTATACATTTGATTAGAATCTAGAAATTTCAAAGTTACAAGTTTCCAAAATTTGCTTGTTTCTTTGTGTATTATTCCCTTAAGATCCATGTTAGCATTTCATAAGATCTCTATTGGCATAAGTTTCTATCTTCAAAGTAATGATTGCCAACAAAAGAAGTCAAAGACACAGTGTGCTTGAATAGATCTCAAAGATACAAAATTACTAATTGTATTATCTTCTTGACTACAAAATCTATAATCAGAACCTCATAGAATAGATTAAAACACATATATACATTTGTAAGTCGAGACCACCCATAGTCAAACAATTTGTTTTCCACTTTTTGAACAATGTCTCTGGATTGCTGACCCCCTTGCAGTGAATGGAGCATATCCACAGAACATTATGACTAAGTTGGCTGAGAACAAAATTGAGCATGTGCCTACCTATGAAGAACTTGTAATAAAAGCATGGATGACACTAATCTTGATAACATTAGTAGGTTTTACACTATTCTTCACAGTGGACAATACTCCATGGTTTGTAACGTTAATTGTACTATGTACGGTAACCATATTGTATGCATTTGGTATGTAACCAAGCAACATACAATAATAGTAATGTCACTAGTCATGACAGTAGTAATGATAATTAGTATTTATCGGCTGGTAGTGTTCTAATTGATCATAGTATGGAAATAATGTTTATAATGGAGATAAGCTACAAGTAACTATTGACAAAAGATGATTATGAACAATATGACAACAATCATTTTTGACCTACTATTTTCTGGAATTGCATATCATTTTCATTTCTTTATAATTGAAATTGTTGTTTGAGAGGATTGGTCATTTGTAGTGTAATGTAAACATGTGTGTATTGAGACATGTCTTAAAAAAATTTTAATTGTGCCATAGAAACACAAAAGAAGAAATGGAGAAGACATACATGGGTGTTCACAAGAAAGCATCTAGTCGATTTTCAGCAGAGATAACATTGCCCAAGCTACGAAGACAAAAATGGCTAGGAACATTTGACATAGCAGAACAAGTAGCCTTTGCCTATGATATGGCCAGCATGTCAATGAGAGGCAGTAATGCATACACCAACTTTTTCCATGTCAACTATACACCTCATAATCAATCTTCCAATGTGCAGAGCACTTAGATCTCAAATGTAATGAGATCAAACAGGAAGAAAACTAAATACATGAAATTGTCTAAATTGCAAGAACGTTCTGAAAAAGTTGAAGAAAAAAAAGGACATATGTCATTTTGCAATGGATCTAAAATCTGTCCAAAAGAAAAGTCATATCGAGGTGTATGGAAACATTCAAGTGGTCATTATGTTGCACAAGTGTGGAATCCTATACAACAAAAGCAAAAATGGCTAGGAACATTTGACACCAAAGAGTAAGCTGCTATCGCATATGATCTGGCTGAAATATCCTTCAAAGGATACAAAGCCATTACAAATATTGTGCATTTAGATACAGAGATACATGAAACAAAAAGTATCTCTCACTTAGAGAAAGATCAACTTCGATTGACCCTTCAAGTTGAACGATGTCCAATAGAAATAGGTAAAAATGGTCCAATGTCAATGGTCTATACAAATGATCATTTTGGTCAAACAATACCCATCATTGAGAACCAACACTATCTAACCATGATGCACATGAAACCTAACATTCTTGAAAGTTTTCATAGAAATCTAGTACAAGATCTTCCATCGAAAGAACATATCAATTCCATATATGCTACTAGCATAGATAGCATGTATTCTTCAGAAAGTGACACAAAAATTCACTATCCATTATTTGAATCAACCTATCCTACTGCAACTCGAATACCCAATTTTGAAACAAGTTATCAGAATATCCATCCCTCAAATTTGATAAACTCATGCCCATTGCAACAACTGGAACAAGTTGTTTCCCCCATGCACCTATCTCATGAAAAATGGAATTCTACAATTCTCAACATGGATCCAATTATAGAAAAATATGATAGTAATGTTCCCAGTGAAAATGTTCCTTCATTTCTAAACAATCTTGCTACCAATCCTAACAATATAGACATGCATGGTGTTAACCATGACACATTTGACTTCTCCAGTTTCCATGTGACATCAAAGAATAATGTCATTGATCTTCACCATTAAATTTATGATTCAAATGGTACAGACATAGAGCAATCTCAACATTATTTCTATTGCTTGATGACATAGTCAACATATCATATTTGATGTGGAGATGTGAAGAGAAGGTGGAAAAAGCAAAAAGATAATATGGAGGCATGATTGAAGAAAAGCATAGTAGCAATTTGTGTATTTGCTACTTGTGTTTTGTATTAGCATTTTTCTTTACTTCATCAATGACTGTTTAATATTGAGGTGGCAATGTGAAGAGGAAACAAGAAAAAAAACATAAAGATAACATGGAGACATGATCAAAAAACAAGAGTATCAATGTTTGTATTGGCTACTTGTGTTTTCAATTAGCATTATGTTTTTTGTATATTTCATCAAGGAATTATAATGATGCAATATGTTATGTGTGTTTTAGTCTAGTATCATAATATATCTTTTTCTAATATGCTATAGTAGAAAAGATAAGAAGTATAAGTTTTTGTACTGCCTAGTCTTCAGGTTACATTTATCATTGTGAAATAGTGTATGCAATTATTTCTCTATAAAAATATTAGCATGTTGTTTTTTGAATATTTCATCAGGGAATTCTAATGATGCAACATGTTATGTGTTTTCTGTTCTAGTATCATAATATATCTTTTTTTACTATGCAATAGTAGAAGAGATAAGAAGTACAAGTTTTTGTATGGCCTACATGTCTTCAAGTTACATTTATCATTGTGAGATAGTGTATGAAATTATTCCTCTATAAAAATATGAATGTGGAAGTACAGTTTTCTTGTCATGACAACCATACTGCAAATCTAAATCATTCTATGAAAGTTGAATTATTCCATACTAGATACTTCTGAATAAATGGGACTACATATTGCAATGTATAGTATAATTTCTTATAGCAAGTGTAATTTTAAAGAATAGAAAAACCAAAGTAAATAATCCAAGATGACTAAAAATAGTATATTGAAAAGATGCATCTTGTCATGCAGGAAAGCAATATTCGCATGTAGAAAAGAAACATAGTGTAAGTATACAAGTGACAAGAAAACCAAGGTGGTACTAGTCCTTCCTGAAATATAAAATGATACAAAATCAAATAGAAATTATAGACCTAGAGCATTACAAGCCAACAGGTCAAGATAGAACTTGCAATATTGACATTGCACTAGAGAATGAAGGACTGTGTAGAGTACCAACATTCAAGTACAACATAGGAGACTGCTTATTTAATGACTTGGAATTCCTACTAAATTATAGATATACATCACTTGAGCTAAGAAATGGAACCATTGATTACTTCTTACAATGTAAACAAGAAGGTGAATCAGAAGCATTGCATTCGTATAGTACAGAACTTCATCCACAAACTCTATATTAATTGCACTGAGTACATGATCCAGAAACATATTTGCATAGAATGCGACTTTCTATAAAGAATAACATACACAATGGAGAAGTCAGACTATGGGGAGATATATTTTGCATTCATTGGTTATCAAAGTGGTTAAAAATACAAATATGCATTTGGTCAATGACAACAACAAGAAAGTACTTGCACTTCAATGAATCAATAGAAGAAGAAGCATACTCAATCCTCTTTCATGATACAAATCCTACTACTAGTTAGTTTGAACCACTGCTAAGATTACAGTAAAAAAGAGTCATTCATCAAGCACAAATGCGATACAAAAAATTGAAGAGATTTGTAAAAGAGCATAATGCACAACACATTGTAGAAGTTGCAAACAAAAATAATATAGGACATGACAAGGTGCACATTAAAAATATCAAACTAGAGAGCCCTAATAGAAAGCATGTACTTCGACTATGTTGCCTCAAGAGATTTATCAGAGATTCTCCAAGTAATACTAGAAAAAATACAACAAATGCACTTCGACTATGTCATCTTAAGAAATTTATTAGAGATACACAAAATAATACAACGAATAGTGCAAATCATAGCAAGAACACTCAAAATAAGTCAACATGCACATCTAGAATCCAAAGAACAAAAAAAAGAGGTAGGACAGTGTCATCTGCTAAGAAAACAAAAACTGGATTGTCACCAGTAGAGATATTTGAAACAACAATCCAGGATACACCAAAACACACATGCTCAATTTGTCAACTATTGTGTTTCATGAAAGACATTAGACCAATGAAACAAAAGGAAAAGAACAACTATTATACTGTGATGCAAATAAAATATGAAGCGCCAAATAATTTCATCTGTCGAACATGCTTGTTTCCATTGAAACACTTCAAGCTCCCAACATATAGTACACCAAAAAAAATTAGAATTAATGAACCAATAGAAGATGTGCAAATATTGTCACAACTAGAAGAATGACTAGTGTCAGTGAGAATTGCATTTTCTCAAATATGGGAATTAGGATACAAAAGATCACAAGTGGGATTGATAGGTTCTATTATCAATGTTCCTGTGAACATGACTATCATACAAAATTCACTACCTCAAACAACCAATAGCACAACAACTATTGCCGTTGCTCTCAAAAGGTGACTAGAATACAAAAATGCATTTCAAATAGGAATGGTGCTGCCAAATGTAGTGATGTAGGCACTCTTAAAACTCACAAGTATACCACTATACATAATAGAAAATGTTAAAATAAAAGACAATTGGAAAGAAGCTCTTGAGATTAATGTTGAGAATGAAAGGACATATGCAAGTTTGAAGATGAAACATCCTCTCCATTCAGTGAAAATGCAACATAGTTAGACGATGACCAAGAACATAATGAGCCTTCAAAAACCTTGGTACATGGATTCACTAAATCTAGATCAATACATAAAATGCAAGAGAAGATAATTGATGTCACACCTGCACAAGAGCACCACCCAATTGGAATATTCAAAGATAAATATGCCAAGGAAATAAAATTTCCCACATTATTCTTTGGTAAACCATGTGACGAAGACATCATTCAAAGATTTTCTTACCAAAAGATTGCATGATGGGAATTCCTACAATAAAAAAGGTACTTTGCATACCACACGACAAATATATTCTTCAAGACTATCGAGATATTGGTGTAACAGGTACTCTCTACAATGTGGATAAGAATACGAAAGGGACAATTGAAAGGACACAAATTACAAGCAAAAGATGTTAAGCAAAAACCCAACTTGGAAAGAATTCTCAAATCAGACATTGGATACGTTGACTTCAAAAGAATAAGAATATCACCAGACTATGTACACCAACTTAAGAAGAATGTTTTTGTAATGATATGCCAACTAGGGCCTCCAACTTTTTTTGTTACTTTTGCTAGTGCAGAACAAAATTGGGATCCACTATTAACTGCACTCGAACAATTGCACAATGATAATCAGTCAAAAATTGAACAACAAAAAGAGTATGAAACAAAAGGTGACAAATTCAATCTGATAAAGAAAGACCTAGTGACTTGTGCACGATACTATAGGCACAGAACAAATGCAATGAAGAAATTAATTTTAACTAATGAATAGTTCTTTGGAAATGTTGTGGATTACTTCTCTGTAACTGAATTCCAAAATCAAGGAAATGAACATGATCATTTCCTACTCTGGGTAAAAAATGCACCAATATATGGAACAAATGGCAATACATCCATCATAGACTTTATTGACAAGTACATTACTTGTGCAACTGAACATATAGAGCCTAGTCTTCGTACAATTCACAAGCACCACCACACAAAGTGATGTAGAAGACTAAGAAAGATTTCATGCAGATATAATTTTCCTTTTCCACCCCTCCAAAGGATAGTAATACTTGAACCATTGTCAGAGAAGAATGAAGCAATAAGTTCAAAACCAACAAGTATCTTTGCAATATTAGAAAAGGAAAACTATGACCTGTCATACACATTTCAAATGTTCTTAGATGAAATTGGAACCAATGAAGAAGAATATATCTTGGCTCTAAGATCAACTCTACAATGATCAACACTCTTTTTGCGATGAAAGCCATCAAAAATTTGGAACAATAGCTTTGCAAAGAGAATTCCACAACTATGGAGAGCCAACATTGATGCACAATTTGTACTAAATGCATATGCTGCAACAATGTATTGTAGCTCATACATGACAAAAGTGGACAAAACAATGACAAATACATTTAAGAGAATACGTAATGGCCACAAACAAGATAGTATTGATGCAATATGAATGATAACAAAGCTAGGAAATGCACTACTAAATTTACAACAAATGTCATCACAACAAGTAGTACACATAGTTCTATCACTGCCACTAAATCATAGCTCAAGAAAGTGCATATTCATAAACACAAGAGATGATCACAATCGCACATTTATACTGAAAAGCAATAAAGAATTACTTAAAGAACTTGATGAGTCAGAAATTTTCCTCTCAAAATCCTTAGTGGACTACTATTTAAGTCAATCTCCAATCCTTCATAGCATATGCCTTGCAGAATTTGTCTCCAAGTATAGCAAAAAGGGCACAAAATACACACAAAAAGCAAAACTGAGTATAGTATGATTTATCAACTTTAGCAAACACATGGACCTAAAAAATTATTGTAGAGAACAATTAATACTCTATGTTCCATTTACAATCAATGAGAGCACATTGAAACAAATTTTTACATCATGGGAACAAGCACATTTATACTATCAGCAAATAATCATAACAAATCGAGCAAAGTTTAACCATAACACAGCTCCTGCATGGGGTGACATGGAAAAAGAAATCAAGGATCTAGATACTAAAAATGACAGAATGGATAGCCAAACCCTCATAGTCAACAAAGATGAGAAAAGTGAGCAATATGACATACAAAAAGGCATCCAACATAAGGTACAGAAGATACAAAGCAACATACACTATAACACATTTGAAATAAGCCACCATCCACAAATTATGGACAACGATGAGTACCAAAAATTGAGGCAAATGCTAAATAGAGAACAACAAGCAATCATCAAAGATATTGTTAAAAAAAAATTAAAAAAAACAAGAACCCATTGCATCTATTCTTGACAGGCGGAGCCAGAACTGGAAAGACTTTCACTGCAAAAGTTATATACCAAGTTCTCCTTCGGATCTACAATAAGTACATTGATAGTGATCCCAACAAACCAAAGGGCCTAATAATGGCTTACACAGGAAAATCAACACACAATGTAGGTGGAGTCACATTACATTCAGCATTCCACATACCTTTTATCACATCTAACTTCTTGCCACTTACTAGCGACATACTAGATGCAATGTCAAAGCACTATGATCAGTTACGTGTACTTCTCATTGATGAGATATCATTAGTTGGTGCAACATTCCTATGTTACATTGACAAATGATTGCATGAGATAATGCAAATGCCTATCGTACACTTTGGAAATGTCGATATAATTTTTTGTGGAGACTTGTACCAAGCACAACCAGTGCTTGATGTAGTCGTATTTGAAAATAAAGCAACTATGTCAGAATTAATGCCTTACAATTTTTGGATAAACAACATTAAATGTTATTCATTAACACATACAGTAAGGCAAAATGATGAAAAATTCATTACTGTTCTCAACAAAATACGAATAGGCATGCAAACAAATGAAGATTTGCACTATATCAATGAACAATGCATGAGAAAACCACCATTGGACCCAACACTACCATTCCTTTTCTATAGAAGAATCGATGTCGATGCTCAAAATACAAAAATGCTTGCAATAGTTCCTGGTGAAATGACTGTCCTCAATGCCATTGATGAACATGATGAAAATAACAATGCATTACGCCTACACACACGAACAATTTCACTCCCACATCAAATTCATCTCAAACCAAATATTCTGGTAGAACTATATGTAGGAAACTACAACACAAAAGATGGTCTAGTAAATGGATTAGATGGAATATTCAAAGCATACACAAAATATAATGATTTTGACATAGTTTGGATAAGATTTAACGACAATACAATTGGACAACAACAACGCAAGAAACTCATACAATGCTATATAGAAAAAATTGAAAATAACTGGATATCGATACTATGCATTATTTGACCTATCCAAAAGACATCAGTGAAAAATAAAATTATTGTACGAAAACAATTCCCTATACAGATAGCATGTGCAAGAACAATACATAGGTCACAAGGGCTTACAATGGAGGCAACGACTTTTGACCCCACAGGCGTTAGACAACATGGATTAACATACACAACACTATCACGAACTAAAACAATTGACTCATTATTCCTTTTAAAACCTCTAACACCAAAAAATTTTAAAATCAAAGAGAGAATACATCTCAAAATGTCTCGCCTAGAATCAAGTGCAAAATGGCAATTTGAGAATGATGATACATGTTGTCATAACACACCATCCATGCTATTATGCACACTAAACACACGTAGTTTAAAGCCTCACATAAATGATATAACTAATGAATATGATTTAAGGTCATCTGACATCATCTCCATTCAAGAAGTACACATGCAAATCCCTAAAATAAATGATGAATTCCAACATTTCAACAACTTCAATGCCTACCACATACATGGTATAATGACACTAGCCAACAAAACCCTAGTCATTTCAAAGATAAAGCAATATAACACAACAAATATAGAATCTATTACAATAACAACTTTGATCAAAAGCAATGAACTAAATATATGTAATGTTTATGCAAGACCTAACACACCCATTGAAGAATATGCCACTATTATTCAACAAGTCACTGCATATGTCAAACCAATAACTAATCTCTACATTGTAGGCGATTTCAATATTGATATGTCAACAAGAAATGCTAGGAAGAAAATCTTCAAAAATATATGCTATACCACAACATGAATTACATCACAGAAAAAACACAAAATGTATACAATCCATCAATTGATCACATCTGGACAAACTCAAGTAATATATGTTGTTGTTACAAAGCAGAAGCATACTGGACTGATCACCTTGCTACATTCATAAGGTTCCATACTCCACTCTATATTGCTAATACATAGACAACCAAACCAAAAATTAAATAGAAGAACACATACAGGAATGCAAATACATCTTACACCTAAGAGTTTTATGTATCAAAGACAATAACTCTAATATAATAGTATATATTTCAATGTTTCACATTTTTGTGCAGCACAATAATGGAAGGAAGCAAAAGAACAGGAAAGGGAACACATGTCAATCAAGAGCAAACAACAAAAAGGTACTGAGCTTTTCTCATCTCCAATAACATGAATTCCCACATGAAAAATGACAAATCAATACATGAATTTCTAGTATTTGAAGAAATGTTAAATATCAAACCACTATAATACTAGACTAACACCATAATACTTTGTGCAGGTCAAAACTAGGAAACCCCAATGCAATATCAATTGAGGACTTGAATGCAAGAAAAGTAGGAAACACTTTTGAAGGAGACATACTTGTCGTATATATAGCAACACTAGATAGAGAAAACAAAACACGAGAGAGGTGCTACGTTGAGACTTGACAGACTCTAAAGGAGAAATGACAATAACTTTAAGTGTGATAGGGAACTTAGTACAAGAGTACAAACACAAGATAGTTCCAAGAACATCCATTATAGTGTCAGGATTTCAACTAGGACACAAAACAACCTTTGACATGGAGATTCAGATTGCATCTTGAAGCTCCAAGATTCAAGCACAATTGAAACTATACCATGACTTTGCCAAGAATACAAATTCATACCAAGCTCCACAATCAAACAACTACTCACAAGCACAAGTACCTATGCCATTGGTACAATAGGTGCATTCGTAGTTGCAGGACGACAGACTGACTCCCAATATGTTGTTGACATAAAAGACAAAAATAATGATGATGACAAAGTACAGGTAAAAAACACACTAAATACTTCTTCTTTTTATGCAACATGTATAGTAGTCATGTTTCTATTAAGTACAGAGTTCTAAAAGTAGAAAATAAAATTGTTTTGTCAATTACTAGCTACAAATCAACTCTGCATTCCAAGAAGAATCCATGCAAATAGCAATCCAATTACAAAGAGGTGAGACTCCTGCAATGTTGTTTAGAAACATTGTACAACGAAATGACATGGATAGAACATTTCGCACAGGGGTTGCTACATACATTTGTACACTAAAAGACAAGAGAACATTGGATGCCTTGAATGCATTGCTACAAACAACACTACAAG
The DNA here is from genome assembly GCA_028749045.1 of Cupressus sempervirens. NCBI lineage: Eukaryota > Viridiplantae > Streptophyta > Pinopsida > Cupressales > Cupressaceae > Cupressus > Cupressus sempervirens. Next base: position 715,553,075 of record CM053791.1, on the reverse strand, counting down.
TAAGAAAACTCAGATAATTCAACACTTCAACTATTAATTAATTCTTACACAAGCTACATTAATATCAAAACATATCTTGCAGGTTGATGGAGTTCTCAAAGTAGCCAACGCATTCACAAATCCATTTCATGCATTTTGTTCCCAATGCAACTTAAAATTTGAGGATTATAGAATGTTAGAAGACAAAATAGCTCATTGCAATAGATGCAATCAAGAGGTTCCATATGTATATTCATTATACCTAAAGACTATCATCACAACTGAAAACAAACAAATTATCCAGTCTTCAATAGACAAGTGCATTATTGAACGACTACTACCAAGCCTAAAAGACACAAAAGTTGAGGACTATAGAAAAGAAAAATCAAAGTTCATCTTTATCCTTCGAGATTTCATCATCAAAGGTCAAATCACATTAAACTAGAACAACGCCATCAATCATGTTGTGACAAATGTAGATTGAACAATTTCTCAGAACAAAAGGTAAACATGACTAGTCACAAATTAGCATTTATTTAAAATATTAAAAGCAACATATTATGAGACATAATCACAATATACTAACATGCACAAAATGGAATTTGCAGGTATCATGGATAGCTATAATGACATATCAAGCTATAATTAATGGTAGTTACAAAAGACACTAGTCAATACAAAGAAAGGTGTGCAATCAAACAATGTATGTGCATGAGTCTCATACCCAAGTACACTCTCTGTGTCATATATGTATAATGAAATAATATGTATGCATTGATATGATATAAGACATATTTTTTCTCTATCAAGTTGCATAGCATAATTGAGTACATGCTTTGCTAATGTAAATTATTATTGAAATACAATAAAAATTGCATAGTTTGCTTTATCCTATTGCATATCCAATGTATAAAACACTATCTAAACTGCTACATGTCATATGCAAAAACTATACTTAGGCAGGAACTTTGACGCTTTGCGTCCTTGTTTGAATAAGATTAGCATAATATAATAACAAAAAATTATTATTATATGTATATGTTTATGTGTGTGTCTATATATATAATGCATTTAATAATATTTTTATATTATTAATTAAATTATGACAATCTCATATTATATATATTTGATTTAATATATTAATAAAAGAAGTATATTAGATTTAAAAAGTTATATCTATAACAAAACCTAGTTTATAACATCATTAAATATGTGTTAACAATACTCTTTACTAATTAAGTAAATTCTTAGTAAAAAGAGAAGAGATGAATTTTTTATTTGTATCCTAAATTAAATAAATTATTATATTTTATAAATTTACATAATATTAAATTTGAAATGAATAATTTTTATATAATTATTAATAATTATTAAATAATATATTGTAAATTTTTTTACTAAATTATATAAAAAAATAAAAAAATAAAGTCATTTTATCTTACCAATTATTTTTTTTAAAGTGTTTTATTATATTTTTATTAGTAAATTATTTTATATTATTATTAAAATGTATATCAAAATTTACATTTGTTTTGAAATCCAACCTTTATTTCACTTGTCACTTGATCATCTAGTTGCCTTTACACCAAGACTTTATTGATTTGGCTACCTAATACAAATCGATGCACATGTATACAAAATGGGGTGAACGATCATCCCAAAATCTTATGACCATATACAAAAGGGGGTGGACATTTGTGCCAAAAACACCCTAGACTAGCTTTCCAAATCTACATTTGAGACACAAAAAGATGAGAACAAAAAAAATCCCTATTATCAGACCATTTACTAATATTTACAAAAACAAGCCATGTAAAAAATCATATTCCAGAGCATGGTGGGGAGGAAGGGAGATGAACTACCCATCTTACCCACACCACCACCACCTAAGGACTCACCAATTTTAAAGAAGCCATGTCACAAACCCATTTTCACAAAAGAGTTTCCAGATGCTTCAACCATCTCCACTTAGTCACCATCTTTTGTAGCATTCATATGTCATTTGTGCTTATGATCACAACGACAATTCCTCTAAGGAGCTCAACCAAACCTTTAAAACCTTATGTAACCATTTCCACCTTGTTGCCCTGTGTCATTGGCCTTGGAATCTACATTCACTTTGTTTGCATATCTCATTTTTTATATGGATATTTTCAAATTGAATTGTACCTATACTCATCTTCATATAACTCACTTTTTAAAAAATTTGTTAATTTTATTTAGGTACAAAGGTATAGTGATGCCTTCCTTTGACTGTAATGAAGCAATATTGATTAGACCTTTAGTTCAGTAACTAAGGAGACATCATTATTCAGTATCAATCAAACCAAAAGACATTTATTATTTAATCAAAGCCACAACCTCTGCCTCACCTCACATGCAATTGCTCCATTTCTAGGTTTTCCATGTCTTTATATGCACCCACTAATCACAATTATAATAATTCTAGATTAATATGGTTTATGGAAAGACTAAACACCATCTTGAAATCCCAATCATGAACAAAATCCACAAGGAGGGCCTAAACACTCTTAACATCATTTTTTATTGCTAGAAACAATCTCCCAAACCTTGTTAAATGAGGAAAGAAAAGACATGGGGTTGGTAGTAAGCTAATCCTAACCAAACCCCCAAGCAACCACAAGACCTCTCTCTAGTACCACATAATCCAAAATGTCTTCCAACTCCACATGACACTTTTCCTTCACACATCTTTCCACATTGTGTTTGACCTATTCCTTAGGCTCAAAGTGCAACCTTAATGTGTAGAAAATGGAGATGATGTTGGAATTAGTCCTCCATTTGATTTCTAAGACTACATACTAGAAACTAAAAGGTGCCCCTAGATTATGTTGATGAAAAATGTAGGAGTGGATGTGAATACATTCCTCAAGTGTTCCTCTCTCATTTGTCCTTCAAAATCATGTGTTATTTTGTTACACCAAATGCAAAATTTTCCTCCTTTTTTATCCACACTTTACTCTTTTTGTACCCACACAAAAGAAATTGAAAACTACAAAAATCTAGAGTAATGTATCATAAATTTCCTACAATGAATGCATGCACAAGGAAATACGTGAAGCAAAGGAAAGTAATTTACTTGGATTACCTTTCCTCTATTTTTATTGCCTAAAATGTCCTTCATTGCTCATCAAGGTGTCTTCCATCTCATCCTGTCACATCAAAATTTTTCCATGAGTACAATGATGTCGTTGCACATCCTCTTGTTATATCACTACCACATCAATTATTAACTTGGACAATGTATCATCCAATGTGTTCCCTTCTTGATAATTCCATATAATTCTGAAATTGTAAAATTAGTTTTGTTTTATCTTTATAATATTCACCACCTTGTGTAGTTTGTGTAGACACCTAAATCTGATTACATCGCTTCAGTAATCTTATTTAGCTATCTCTAAAGGCATCATTAATTAAATTCCTATTTAATTAATCCTTTGCCATCCACTAGCTGATTAAGTTAATTAATCATCTATAGTCCTAATTGATAAATCAAATAACCCATTATTTATCAATTAATCCTATTCTCCTATCTAATTCCAAATCCCAAATTTATTAAATAAATCTATTTGATAAATAAAGCCCTCAAATCTAATAACCCCTAAACTTATCCCTAATCCTCCATTTGGCCTAATCCACCCCATCCACCCATACTAACCTAGCTTAGCCACTAACTCACCCACTCTCATGAATGTCATCCACCTGCATATCTCTAACATCCTTAATCTAATCCTAACCCAAGCCTAATCCCCCCCCTAACCTTGTCACATTCCCTAAGTGAGCTTAAGACTTTCCTAAGCCAAATCAAAGTCTCCTCCCTCAAAATATCCCAACCATAAAACTTTATCTCAACCATAAGCCTTCAATGCTCTTACAAACCCAATGAATGCTCTTACAAGCACTTATGAGGGCCATTTAAGGCCTTGAGCCACCTTTGTTGACTCATCTTTGCCCTTTCCTCTACCCAATGACCCAATGACATGTGTCACTCCCTGATTGGTGCTAAACAAGCACAATCCATGTGCTCCCCTTTGAGTGCATCTTAGCCTTCCATAAGCTTTCATCTCTCCTTGCATCTTAGCCAGCCATCCCTCAAGACCTTAGCCTATAAATTGAACCCCCTCCCTTCACAAAATCATCCATCCTCCATTGCAAAGTTATAATGCTATTTTGAGAGAACAAACACTATCAAAATACCATTATAATGGCAAAATCACTTCATGACTCCATTGTTGAAACCTTGTTTCACTTACTCCACCCATCCATTTGAAGTTTGAAGCATAACTTGTGAGCATACCTTTCTACAATCAAGGACAAATCCATTGTATCATTGTGTTATGCCATTAGGAGCCTACCATTCTTGGTTTGCTTCCTTTTTGTGGTGATAACCCTAGGTCCTATCTTAAGTGTTAGCTTGCTTACTATTGTTGATGCTTCTATTTAATTAGTTAGTATTCAATTTGCACTACTAATCTAGGTGATACATTTTGACACACCTGGTGGGACCCCACATATGGGTCAATCTAATCATGTTTTTGGGTTTTATGATAAACTAATAAAACTAACATTGTTTGCTTGCAATTTTTTGTGTTAGGTTTGCTAACATTCTTGCAGGTACATAGGTTACACTTTCAAATTCGCACTCCTGGCCATATCATCGATTTCCATTTTTGTGACCCTGTGACCTTGGGAACATGAACCTGCGACGCGAGAATGAGGCTATTCGCAGGCGGGGACGCGAACCCGCGATGGTAAGTTCGCAGGTCATCGCCAAACAGTTCTATCACATGTCCTAAAACTTTCTCTGCATCCCTGTCGACAAATACTCTTGTGGGAACGCGCCTAAGAACAGCGGGATTGCCATTCCTGCCTTTCCATTTCCTGTTTGGAAATTCTAGAAATTGTAATTAACCTTTTTTCTGTGGGATCGTCATTCTCACTTGCGGGAATGTTTTAAGGGCATAAACCTGCGGGATCGCTCTGTCAAAAAGAGCTCTCGAGTTTTTGGCTCATGTTTTAATTTTTTCTTTTTAGTAGTCTTTTCTGTCATTCCCATGGTCCAGAGGTTTTTGTGAGATCATCATTCCCATGAATAGAAGGTTAGCGGGATCGATAATTATTTTGCAGGATCGCTAACCCGCTTGCGAGAACGTGTGTACCATCACGAGAATGCTGTTTCTTGCCTTTTCTTCTGCGAGAATGCTTTTTCCCCTTTTGGTCTGCTTTTAAGTCATTTTCATTCGCATTTTCAAATTGGAAAAAATGAACTTGTATGCATAACAACCCCACAAATCAAACACTTTACCTTGGTGCTTTAGAATGAAAAAAACAAATCTCTCTTTTGCATGCAATTTAGACAAATTTGATTTTTGAACATTTACAAAATTTGTTAAGTTAAAACAAATCAAAAAAAATCAAATTAAGTGCTTTTCATTTCGACTCACCACTTTTCTAACCGGCCATCATTCTAACCATTGGTTGCAATCTCAGCGCCATATATGGGGATGGGTCCACTTGAAAAAGGTGTTAAGTGTTCTAAACTGATTCTACTTAATTAGCTTTTTGAGGATTCGTCTTGACTTATAAAATTTCTTGAATGACCAAAAATCTAAGATAGATCGATCACACTTCAAGCTTGGGCTCTAAAATTGAACAAAAATTAGTTAACGTGGAGGGCCTCTGAGCGCACGCTTGAAATCAAATTCCACACATCTTTGTTTTGGGCTTAAAAAAAACTCACATATCAATCTTGAATGCCTTAAAGAAAATCAATCAATACTTGACATGGAGGGCCTCCGAGTGTGTGAGTTTGTTTTTGTTGACCCTAAATCTTCTTGATGTATTCATTCTTTGATCGATTTTACTTTTTTTAACACTTCAAGTTGGAATTGAACATTTGCATCCTAAACATGTGTGTTTGCAAGGTCTAGATCAAAAAAAATTAAGCGTCAGTTGGAAAAGAATTCTGTCTTTTAGCCCAAGATCATCCAAGTCTTCTCTCCCCTTGTCATCTTTCGAGGCCATCTTGGGTGCATAAGATTAGCATCCAAAATCTTGTTTAAATTTTAGGAGGCCTGCTTGGGGATTTCATCACCCCTTGGGATGACCTCAACTCCATCGTTTCGACAGAGTATAAAGATCGGGAGGTGAATCCAAAGACACCTCTCTTGGAATCAAGATTTTGTCACTCGGGCTAAGCCTCAAGGAACTTTATACCCTTGAGAAGTGAAAGAGGAGAAGTGGATTACTGCTCCTCTCGGCTGTGTGACATCTTTTCAGTTTCATCTATGGATTTGGGCCACACATACCTTGGGTATATCAAGGACTCCCTAGATAAAGCCAACTATCAACCTTGTAGACAACCATCTAGGGTGTTAATGTGTTTGAAGTGACTGATCGAAACATTTGTAGAACATACACACTCCTTGGTGCAAGTATCATATTCTAGGAATCAAAAATTCTATCTGGTTGTTCTTATCTATTGCTTGATATTCTACTTGTTGAACGAATGTTTGCCAAATGTTGTCAATCCTAGCCTAGGGCATACTTAGCGTAGTCACTACCTCCCAGAAAACCTACAGTTGTGATCTTACCCCTTGGAAATATCTCATGTCAAGCCACCCCAAGACTAAGTTTAAGAAGGCTAAGCTTCCTCAAAAGCCTACAAGGAAATCGAAGTAGAGCATAAGAAGCATACCCCCAACCCCAGGATTTCCAAACTGGATTAGATTGAGAAAGACAGAGCTCAAGTAGCATTGCAAATAGAATGGGACTACAAAATCTGAAACCTAACCCTTCGATGTGGTGTTTATACGAGCCTTATTGACAACTCTACTATTACTCATTCTGATTAGGTTCTTCCTTTTTCCACACACACTTACACACTTGTAGGTTTAGTCTCTCATCTAGGAATTGCACTATCCCATCTAAGCATTTGAAGTCAGACCATCTCCTCTCATCTTAGGCCATTGGAGAAAAATCCTCCGCTTGCATTGTTAAAATCTTAGCGTCATCTCCTCACTCATTTAGAAGCATTTTTATCACATCTCTCATCATCTTGAGCATCCTTGAAACATAAAACTTTGTTAGGAATAGGTTGCTTTTGGTGTCCCACATCACCTTGAGCCAAAGGTTAGGGTCACACCTTTTGCATCACCATCACATTTCCCGTATTCATATTTTAGGAACACACAAGCTTCTTGCACTTAGCATCATATCATTTGGACACCCTTAGTGTCATCCCTCGCTACATTTAGGAGAAGCATCCTTTCATGCCACCCACCACACATTTTGGTAGGCACACACGAAATAGAGACATGGATCCTGATCACAGTGGTAACACATCTTGAGCTCAACCGTACTCTATGGTATCCATGACACCATTAGATCCACCACCGCAAATCCCAAAGGAACTAGGATCATCCATAGATATTGAGGCTTTTATGAACCAACTTGGTCATGCTACTATCGTCAATGCCATTATAGATCGCAACAAGGAAACCATCATGGAAAATTTTTTACGAGACAATGTTGGTGTCTTTAAGTTTGGACGTCCACCACCTATCAACATAATAGATCCTACTCACCCATTGTTTGGATGGCAACCACCTCAGGTAGAACCAGTAGACCCAAATATCCCCTCGACCCAGGTGTCAGTTCCCATTCCACAGAACACTCATCCCATCCCCACTCAACCATTGGTGCATACTACATCCCAACCAACCTCAAGTATACCATTTGCATCTACTTCCACTACTCATTTTTTCGTTCCACCAACTCCTCCATTTGCATCTAGCAACACTACCTTTTCATTCAAACCCCATATCACATCTAGTCCATTTGCTCCTCAAATACCACCATCAGGGTCCAATACCTCATCCTTCATCCCACTAAACATTACTATCAACCCCTTTGTAACTAGCCAAAGCTCTTTAGCCGCTTTTCCTTTAGGACCTTGGAATTTTGTTGCGACACAGAAACCTGTCATTAGTCTTCCCCCTAGCACTACAATTGCATTCACACCTTCTGCACTATCATCCACTACTTCACATAGCTATTCGATCCCACCCCTCACCAAATATTTCTCCATGCCACCTTTAGGCAATAGCCCAAATCCACTGCCACTGCAATTCTCTACAGTAAACCCTTTTCTGCATGTCAATTACCTTGCGCCTACTCCAAATTAGTCTTATTCCCAAGAAGGCATGCATCCCACATATATTGGACATGGTATATATTCCCAAAGCATGGCACAAGCATCATCTGCATTACCACCATTCCAGCCACAGCCTTCACACTAGCAATATGCCCAAGCACTCACACAAAACTACCTCATAGGGCAGCAACCTCATAGTTACCTACCACACCCACCTCCATAGATGCAAAAATATGCACAACCCACATTCCAACAACCCATGGCATCCACTCCACCGGGGGCACCTAGATTGGGGGCACCTGCTCCTCTGCCTGTAAAATCTAAATGGGAAGAAATGAAGAATGCCCTCAAAGCCCTCAAAGATGGGACAGACACCAAGACTTTCAAATTTGAAAATGATTGCCCGTACCCTTTTGATAAGACTATCGCGTTGACTCCATTTCCTAAACATTTTGAGATCCCCAAGTTTGACAAATTTAGGGGGAAAAGTGATCCAGTCACACATGTTAAGGAATTCTATATGCATTCTTAGGAGGTAGCCTATAGTGATGTGTTCCTCATGCGGCTCTTTCCCAAAAGCCTAGCAGGACCAGCCTTGGAGTGGTTCTATCGTATCCCTCAAGGTACTATTAAAACTTTTGCAGAACTTTCTGAGGCATTTGTTGCTCAATATACCCATCTTGTTGGAACTGAATTATTTGTGGTGGACCTTGTCCAAACCAAACAAAAAGGAGGAGAAATTCTTTCAGAGTACCTACAACATTGGCAGATCCTCACAACAAGGATCTCTTGCACCATCCCTAAGCGCCATCTTGTCAAAATGTTCATAAACAACGCACACCCTAGCCTCACTCATCACATGGTTATGAACTATTTGCAAACATACAAGGACATCAAAGAAAAAGGAATGGGCCTCGAGCAAGGTCTCATTAAGGATGGTGTCACTAGACTGTACAAGGAAAATACCCAAGACCGTGGTTCGAGTAATGAAAAAACTTGATATTGGAACAAAAACAAGAATACGGTGATAGATGGTGCCACTGACACTCGAAAGGTCCATATTGTTGGGGCGGCTATCAATATTCCCACCACATTTTGTCAACAACAAACTTATCAAAAATAACCTCCTACATATCACCCGCCATCCGTATAAACTTGTCAGCAAATACAGGTTCCTCATAATCAAACTAATGCTATCACACTGGCGGCAGGTAGTAAACCCCATGTTCAGAGGCAACCACGAACATACACCTCGTTAGAGGAACCTCTTGATACTATCTTTGAGAAATTGGCCAAAGACAACCTTGTTCGGTAACCACAAATGCAACCCTTGGAACCCAATCAGTCTAGAGCATCCTAGTACAAAGATAATGAATATTGAAAATTCCATCATGTCAAAGGGCACACTACCCTTAAATGCAATCAACTTAAAGATTATGTTCGAGACCTCATTGACTAAAAAGAGATCATAGTGGGGGCACAACCCTCACCCAATGTAGGATTAATGATGTATCAAAATGCTTTCCCTCCTCATAACACCAACTTGGGAAAGGCATCTGCAAACCCTCCTGTCAACAAACCTAACAATGCTCCACGTAAACAAGGTGACAATCGAGACATGTCTCAAAATTATACCTCAGCATATTTAGACTATGGGAGCTTAATTGGTTACATATCCCAAGTTGAACCATCTGTCAATGTCATCAATATCAAAGGCCCAGACACTCAGTCTACAGTCACCACCCATCAGACACGACTCAATATAGCTGGCCCATCTATATCCACACAAATTAGACCACCATCAGCACAACCACCTCCATCTTGAGCATCTCCATCAAAATCACCTTCACTAGGGCCACAATATAACATCCTGGAACACCTTGGAAACATGTCGGCCCAGATCTCCATCCTGGATCTCTTACAAACAAGCCCACTTTATCAAGAGATCCTTGACAACACTCTACATGAGTCACGCGTCCCTTCCAACATAAATGCCACTAATTTTTGCAACTTGGTTGGCCATCTTTCAGCCTCATGTGCCTTATCTTTCGAAGCCACTGATATCCCAGCAATTCAACTCGATCACATCCTCCCACTTTGCATAGCTGTCATGGTTTCTAACTTTGCAGTTAAGCGTGTCATGATAGATAATGGATCAACTCTCAATCTATGTACTCTAAAGTTCATCAAGCAGGCAGGATATACTAAGGCAGATATAATCAATGAGGTGATCACCATCAAGGCATATGACAATTTGGAGCATACTACTGAAGGAACCATCTTGCTCCCTATCAGGGTTGGCCCAACCACTCAGGAAACACTTTGTCATGTAGTTGATCTTAATCTTCCATATAACATCCTCCTTGGTCACCCATGGATTCATGCCATGAAGGCCGTTCCATCCACATATCATCAGTGCGTCAAATTTTTGCATAATGGCACTGAGATAACCATCCACGCAAATCATGAACCCTTTGCTTATTGCAATGCGGTTGAAGCTTCATACACCAATCACTGTCCTGGCATCAAAATTAGCACCACCATGGCCAGCTCCTCTGGCACTTGCCACGATCCAGACACCATTTTAGCCTCCACTCTCTCCACAGTTAAGATCAACTACCAAGGTTGTGGCGAGTATAGTCTCATAGATGCTTTTGCTGTTGGCGCTCTACCACTTGACCCACATACTCAAGGATGTCCAACACATCAAGGGCCTATACCAGAAGCTATCTCTCAACTTCACTAGTTGGGCCTTACCACATTTGTCACCAAAGGTATCCTTGATGGAGCAAAAAATACACCAGACATTAACACATGGCTATACAAAGATCCACCTCCTAAAAGTGAAACACTTCTTGATCACTTTAAACAGAAATATCCTTGGTCACATCGCTTGGCCATGGAGCAATGGGATTGTCAAGGAGGTGGTTTAGGTTGCTAGGAATCAAGTATGAGATAGCCTATAGAAGCACACCAAGGGTAGAAAACCAAAGGCTTGGGCTATGGACTCCCCACAACTGGGGGCACTACAACGAAAGGCCACGCCTTTATGAACATCCAAAACACTCTTGTTGAGGTTGAAGACATCCATGAGGAAGTTGAAAAGAAAGCTTACGACAATATTTTCCTTGACAAAATAATCCTTGGAGCCTCTGTGTTCTGCCAATTATCCTTGAACCTCATAGACCTCCCCCTCACTCTCCCTGAACTCATAGATTGGGACCAACCAAGTGTCGTTCATATTGACGAGTTCTCTACTGAGCACATGCTCCTTAAATTCATGGGGGGAGAAATGCCACATAAATGGCCACCTCTACCATCGGCATATGTCTACAAGCTGGGTCCAGCTGGTTACTTTGGGGAGGAGGAAATCTCTAGTCACAAAAATGAAGTTCCAAAGGAAACAAAAAAGAAAAAATATAAAAGAAAAATATCCCATGGTGAAAACTCCTCTGGAGCGCCATTGGGTGACTCAAAAAACGAAACAAAAATAAAGGACATATCCAACGGTGAAAAGTTCTCAGAGGCACCTGAGGATGGAGATTTCATCCTCCCCCCACAGGAGCATCAACCTCCTATAACTTCAGTTTTGATAGAAGAAACTCGGCCTCTCAATATCAGTCTGATAGAGATACCACATATCACATACATCGCAACCTCTTTACCACCTGAACAAGTGGAACTTCTTCTTGAAGTCCTCTGTGAAAATATAGGCTGCTTTGCATAGTCATATCAAGATATGCCGGGGTTGGACCCCAAACTAGTTGTACACCATCTGGCAGTAGATCCAGGGGCCAAACCCATCAAGCAAAAACTTTGAAAAATGTACCCCAAGGTGGCTTTATTAGTCAAAGCAGAGCTAGAGAAGCTGTTGGAGGCCAAAATCATTCACCCAATAGATTATTCTAAATGGATTTCTAACATGGTACCTATTACCAAGCCCTCTAGTGATATCAGGATTTGCACTAATTTTAGGGATCTTAATAAAGCCTGTCCAATGGATGACTTTCCATTGCCAAATATCGACATGATTGTGGATCTCACCGTAGGTCATGAACTCTTGTCACTAATGGATGGTTTCTCTGGATATAATAAGATTCGTATAGCAAAGGAAGATCAGCATAAAACAACATTTACTACACCTTGGGGCACATTCTGCTACAATATGATGCCATTTGGGTTAAAGAACGTCAGGGCAACCTATCAGTGTGCAATGATGGTCATCTTCCATGACCTAATACATAAGATACTTAAGGATTATGTAGATGAAATTCTAGTCAAATCTCTCAATGCTCTAAATCACTTATCTCACCTCGAGGAAGTGTTTAACCTACTGGCAGAATATCCTCTCATGTTAAATCCAAAGAAATGTCTTCGGTGTTACTTCAGGAAAGCTCCTGGGCTTCATTGTGTGACATCGCGGTATTGAGATCGACCCTAAGAAGGTCAAAGCCATTATGGATATGGCTCCTCCTAAGACACTCAGGCACCTTCATTCTTTGCAAGGAAAACTTCAATTAGTTCAATGCTTCATTTCTCAGCTTGCTGATAAGTGTCAGCCCTTCACTCACTTGCTTAAGAAAGATCAAAATTTCAAATGGGACCCAGCTTGCCAGTGCAATTTTGAGCTCATCAAGCAATACTTAGCTAATCCACCTATTTTGGTTCCTCCGGTTGGAGGGTGCCCGCTCATCCTATACATCACAACTACTCCCATAGCATTAGGTTCTCTTCTAGCACAACTTGATGATGCAGGAAAGGAAAGAGCTATTTATTACATTAGCTAGACATTAGTAGGCTATGAGCTTAACTACACACCAATGGAGAAGGCATGCTTAGCAATGGTATTTGCCACCCAGAAGCTACATCATTACATGTTGAGCCGTATTGTGCAACTCATATCAAAGATTGACCCATTGAAATATATGTTCTCTTGCACAGTACTCACCAAATGCCTGGCCAAGTGGGTTATGCTGCTCAGTGAGTTTGACATTCAATATATTGACAGAAAGGCCATCAAAGGCCAACTATTGCAGATCACTTGGCTGATGCACCCCTAATTGCAGATCACCCACTCATCATGGAATTCCCCAATGAACACCTCTGTTTGATAGAGACATCATCACTTTGGAAGCTATATTTGGACAGCTCCTATACCTCTCATGGCTCCGGCGTGGGCATATTCTTGGTAACACCTCAAGGTGATTATATCCCTAAATCTTTCAAACTACAATTTCGGTGTACCAACAACATTGCAGAATATGAGGCCCTTGTGGCAGGACTCAAGATCGCCATTGAATGGAATATCACAGAGCTTCAAGTCTATGGTGACTCTCAACTTATCATCAAACAAGCATTGAATGAATATCAAACGAAGGACAACAAGCTACTACCCTACAAAGACCTAGTTGATCGATTGAAAGAGCATTTCACTCAAATCCAGTTCATACAGATACCTCGACTCCAAAATAAGGCAGCTGATGCTATGGCCACTATTGGTTCCCTATTAGAAATGCTGCATGAAGCTACACAATATAAATTCTTGGTTGAGCAACTGCATGAACCTGCATATGAGAATGATGAATCAACATGGGTATGTATCTTGGTTGATCCCCAATCTCCATGGTACCACAAAATTCACGCTTACCTACTAAATGGTATCATATCTCCTCACCTCACACGAACCCAATGCCAAAACCTTATTTGTAGAGCTTCTCATTACATTATCATCGCCCAAACCCTATATCGTCGTGGTTATCATGATACTCTCTCTCGATGTTTAGATCAAAATGAGGCTGCAATGGCTCTCAAAGAGGTACACGCTAGACTTTGTGGTGCTCACACAAGCAGGATGGTGCTAGCAAAGCAGATCCTTCGGATTGGATATTATTGGCCTACTCTTGAACAGGATGCATGTGAATTTGTGAAATGATGTTTACCTTGTCGACAACATGCTAATTTAATCCAGGCTCCAGCACAGGACTTGCAACCCATTGCACCACCATGGCCTTTTGTCTGCTGGGCATTTGATCTTGTTGGTCTTATTGCGCCACTTTCTTCAAAAGGGCACAAGTGGATAATAACTACCACTGATTATTTCACTAAGTGGGTCGAAGCAGTTCCCCTTGTTATTGCCATAGGAGTTTAGGTGTCCAAGTTTATATTGTATCATATTATATGTCGCTTTGGCATCCCCGCTACCATTTTCACAAACCACGAAGGAAATTTTTAAAACCTAAATATGAAGGAATTGTGCACCTCTCTCTGCATACATCATCACTTTTCTAGCCCATACTTCCCACAAGGTAATGGTCAGGCTAAGGCAACTAATAAAACCCTCCTCAGAATCCTCAAAAAAGTTGTCAATGACTCCGACCGTGATTGGCATTTGCAAATTAATCCTACCCTATGGTCATACCGCACTTCATTCCGTACCACCATTGGCACAACTCCATACTCATTGGTCTATGGTGCTAAGGGTGTCCTGCCTATTGAGGTTGAACTCCCATCACTCTGCATTTCTCTCCGAGGATAGATATTTGATGAGGAATATAGAGTAGCTCGACTTACTAAGCTTGATCTACTTGATGAAAGAAGGCAATAGGCCTACAACCATCTCATGGTCTATCAAAGTTTCCTCAAGCACAATTTCAACAAGAAAGTCCATCCGCGTAGTTTTCAGGAAGGAGATATGGTCCTTAAAGAGAATATGAAGGTTCAAGCTAACAGAGAAAAGAAGGGCAAGTTCGAGCTCACCTGGCTTGGTCCTTATGTGGTCAGGACATCCTTCGGCTCAAGAGCCTACCAGTTATCTACCCTTGAAGGTGAAGTCCTATATGATCCTACCAACATTATTCACCTCAAGAAATTCTACGCCTAAGGATAGGGCATAAAATCAAGCGTCCAATGGTGAAAACTTAGCAATTCAAGCACCTTGGATAGGTCCCTGGTGAAAACCTAGCAAATAGGTGCCAGGTGTACTATAGCTCTTCCATTATCTATTATCGACACACACCCCTTCATTGCCCCTCCATATCCTATCACTCATCCCACCCGCTTTTTCAAGGTGTTCCTTATTGTTATTCGCCATACGTCACAAACATCATCCTCTAGCACTTTGCACTATGTACCTTACTTGATGTATCCTATCATTTGTACTCTGCCGAATCTACCCTATCACGTACCATATGTAGTATATACGACCCATATAACACATGACCCATATCCCCCTACACTAACCCATGTCCCCCATATACCATACCTATGTGAATACAATAGTATCCGGACCCCTGTACATAAATAGCGCTTCACATAGACCCACCTCCACATAATCATGTATTATTAACAACGCTATCTCCTCATCCTGAGCTTTCCCCCATTGTGCATATACCTACTATGTTTTGCTATCTAGTATCAAGTTCCCATATCCTTAAACTAGTATCACTTGTACATACTACCCAAGTCTTGTTTACAACCCGTTAGAAGCTCGTCAGTTGATCTCTTTGGCAAAAATTTCCTTTTTCACTTTGCATAATCTTTTTGTTTCTCCTTTTGGTTGATTGTTTCCACGTACCTTTTGTTGTTTCCTCCTCAAGATCACCATGATCATTTCATATCATGGTGTGTTTTTACTGGAGCACCTAAGGAGGTTGGGTTCAATCACAGTCTTTCACTGTTTGAGAGTCAGTTGATATTATCCTTGCATATTTCAAGCATGTTTTCATCTTTCGATAATACATGATGCACTTGGGTAATCTTTTTTGCTTGTGGATCATCCAACATCGTTCCAACACTGATCTCTTCGAGACTCACGTGTGATGCTGGGGCAATCCTTGCGTGCTTGTTTGAGTCAGTCCTATGGAATTTTGGGGAAAAGGCCTTGATGTTCTTAGTAACCTTGGCAGATCCCTAAAAAATCCTATAACAAATTAAGTGTTTACACTACATAGTGGTACTTCCTCATGAAGTACCCCATGCTCAAAGTTTCCCCTACATCTCATTTTTTTAGAAACCCTTGAACTATCATTTTTTTCCTCAGACTCATTCAATTCAAAAACCTCGTGCATGCAATCTTATCTCCTGATGTGATCCCTATCATAAATTACTATCCTAGCTCTCAAAATCTCTGCTATCCTCCTGACTGTGAGTTTGTTGGTTACTCTTTTTCCAACATTATTCTCCTTAGAGTCAGTATCTCCTATGATCACTTTCCATATCATAGAACCTTATCATAAGTCCAAACAGTGGTTATCTTATTCCACCATCATTGTTTGTCTTACATCTGTTAAAAAATCTCATATGTTATCTTATCATCACTTGTATCCTTTATCATATCACGCCATATCATTATGCTCGATCTTTTTATGCTATTCTCGCAGGATTATCATATATCATAGATGTACCTTTTAATTTATGTTCTTTTACACATCATAACTTCACTGTTCTCTCTTAGGGTTCATTTTTAGCATAGTCATCCATCATTAGATTAGAGTTCATTTTCGCATAGTCATTCATCAATTGACTATGGTTCATTTTAGCATAGTTATTCATCAGTCAATTGTGCTTCCTTTTTAGCATTATTTCCCTTTCTCATCAAGTTAGGTCTCATTTTTAGCATCTAGGTTCATCATTAAAAGATGTACTTTATTTTTTGTATTTTGAATTCATTTTGTTTTAAAAATTTTATCCATCCTTAGTTTGTGTTAACATATCCTAAGTGTCATGACATTATATTCATTTTTCCATATCATAAATCTATTGCATATCCTTTAGTTGGTGATCCATTTTAAATTTGTCACTGATTTTTATAATTTGTACTTAGCATCATACAAACATCATATCCAATACTTTCCAAAACAAATCAATTTTTGGGACCACATCACATCTATCATAAAGCAAACATCACATCATCAGGATCATATCAAAAACCTATCATACTACATGATATCTATCATACATCAAATCTCATCATCATCACATCATAAGGAAAATCATAAGAAAAATCATGTCATTGAGCATCATATCAAATCACATCACATTTGTGCTACCATAGATCAAAAATCACATCACATCATATCTGCATTATCATAGCTGAATCACATCAAAAACATATTGTATCATGTATACAATGTCATCAAAAATCACATCCTGCATTACAAACTATCAACATAATCAAAAGATCATAAGCACATGTCGCATCCTACATCACCAACCGTCAGCAATATCAGAAACACCTCACTATCTATCCAAGTTGTATCAAAAACACTATACTAGTCCATAACACATATAAACACCAGAATCACCATATCTATATATCAATAAAAGAATGAAAGAATAACAATCCATTAGTGTACAAATTTACATATCATGCAAACGGGTCTGAGCCCGCACAAAAAACTCTCCATGTATCTCACAAATGATCGCTCTACACAAAAAGCTCATCATATAACAAAACTCTAGCTTGTCACTGGTCACTACTCTGCCTCCCCTCTGCCTCTGGCACTGGTGGTGGTGGAGGTGGTGGCCTCATCAATCCCCCTCCTATCTTGGAGCTCTCTGCCTCATCCCTCCTAATCCCTGTGTCTCACCTTTGGCTATGTCCTATCCTGTGACTCTGCCCTGTGTGCTGAGACCCGCCTATCCTCTGTGAGCCCCCAGTGCGCCATCCACTGTCCCCTCCACCCTGCATCCCTATGTGTCCCCCTGATGTACCTGACTAAGTTGGTCGCCTGTAATGCTCAATCTGGGATGCTGGCACCACTACATGATACCTGCCTCAATAAAATCCAGCCCTCTCTCGCAGATCCTCCACCTTGGCCCATAGTCTCCTCAGCTCATCCAAGCCCCCTCCCACTGCTGCCTGCACCCTCAACGTTGCCACCTCCACCACCAATGCATCCAACCTCCCCTGTGCTACCTCCCTCTCCTAGCTCACCACCTCCAGCCTACCCTCCTTCTGCCCCAGCTCCATCTACTGTCTCCCCACCTCAACCCCTACTCTATTCACCTACTCTTGCGCTACATCCCGCTCATGCCTGAACTGATCTCGCTCTATCTGGAGCTAATCTCTCTCCTACTGGGTATCCCAGAGCAGCTGGCTTGTCACTGCGTGTGCCTGCTCTAGCAAGGTGTACATGCCTACCAACCCATCATCTCCTCCCCCGGCAGATGATCCTCTTGCCTCTCCCCCTACTACCCTCTATCGTCCCTGTGCCTCCTCTCCTCCTCTCTTTGGCTGGGATCCCCTCTCCTCTGCTCCCCTCTCCTCTGCTCGCCTCTCTGGCTTAGCTCTCCTCTCCTCCCCCACAACCCTCATCCTCTGCCGAGCTAGCTCCTCCTCCTGTGCAACTACTATTGTATGCTGCTGCAACCCCCTCGCCACAAACTGCCCCTATCAGGCCGCCTAGGCTAGCTCCCCTGCCATCACCACTGTCCTTGTGCCCTATGCTCTCCCCACTAGTCTAGGCCTCACAAAAGTGTCTCAGTACTCCTGTGTGGAGCCTGCATCCGTTGCCCCGCCAAACCAATCCCACTGCTGTTGCTCTAGCTCTCACCATGCCCTCAGTAAACCATCCCTCTACAATGACAGCTCGTATATCGATACCGACTCATGTGTAACCCACTGATACCAATGTGGATCTCCCACTACCACCTGCTGCCAACAAAACTGTTGTAGTGCTCTGTCCGGCCTGTACTGCTCTGCAATGTGCTCCCATCTCTCAAACACAAAGCATAGAGAAATGGTGTAGGGAAGATTCTCTCCCTCCTCTGCCCACGGTCCTAGGCCCATGTATGGCCTCCATACCACTGCCACTATCTCATCAATGGCCACCCTCCAATAATCTACTGAGTCTGTATGATGGTATTTCAGGGGCTCGGCCCAACTGTCTGCCACTGACTCCTATAGCTGCCTATCCCTGCATCCTAATGGCCTGAGTACTGCAATATGCTCCCATGCTCATACCTGCAGCAGTGTCAAAAACTCAATGCTCCTCCCCTGTCGGCCACCACCCTGGTACACTATCTGGTGAAGGTCTTGGTATAGCTCTGCCAACATCAGAGAACCCCACGCCGCTGGGCACCCCGTATCCACTATCTGCATCACCATTGGAATCAGCACCAGTGTAACCTCTATGCCCCCTGTATCTGGGGTAATGTACCCCAAAACTAGCCCTAGCACATAGAAGTAAATCCTCCTCTCCGCCGCCACCCGATCTAAATTCTCGTCCAGAGCAAACTGCCCTTGCCGGATCTGTACTCCACTCACGGTCCCGTCAGTCTCTGCACAACCACCTCTGCTATCATCTCTTTGGTCACCATAACTAGCATCCCTCACACTGGCAGTCTAAATATCCAGTATACATCCTTCAGCGTCACCGTCATCTCCCTTGTCGGCAGGTGAAATGTTGCTGTCTCACTGTGCAAGCTCTCGCACAGTGCTGTAACCATCATCATATAAGTGCGAGTATGGGGGAACCTTGCCAGGTGGCCTAACCCGATCGCCTCAACCCATGCCCAGTCAGCCGATGTTAGCATCTCTCTCGCGCACAACACTGTCGCTCGCTGCTCCCATGACACAAGTGCATCTAGCTACCACTGCACACAACCAAAACCAAACCAACCATCAGTTTTTTATCTCTTTGTCTATTATGCACCCTCCCTTCCCTCAACCCCAATTTTTTTTGCCTTATTTTTGTGAATCTCGCATTTCCGTCAGAACTACGTTCCCGTGTAACTATGTTCTCGTGGGATCACGATGTTGACTCTGCTCTTAGTCCCTCGCCCTCTCCCCCATTCCCACTAGTGCGTTCCTGCGATCTCTCTATCTGGAAATCCTGCCGACCCTTGCTCCTACGGGATCGCATTCCTACCCTAACCCCTTTTAACCCCTTTCTCGCTGTCTCATGACCTTAACCTATGAAAACGTATTCCCGCCACCTGAATCACATTCCTCATAGTAGGGAAATGATTTCGCTGACTATATCCCATTCCCGCATGATTTCCCATCCCAGGATCGCATTCCTGCAACATGACTATTAACTCCCCACAACCGCCCACCCGATGCCATATTTTGCGAGATCGTGATCCCTGTCGCGTTCCCGCTGGACCTGTGCCTATGGGATCACGTTTTTATTTTTGTAGGACTACCATAAACTCTAAACAATGCACAAACACAAAGAGGTTTTAGACCCTACTGATCGATCAAGCATCCCTCGTACTTGTACTCATCGCACTGCTCGGTGATCTGGTCACCTAATACCCGCCATCGTAATCTCCACTGCAGAGCTCCTAATCAGCAATATCTCCTCCTCAATCTGACTGCAAATGACCCCTTCTAGCCCCCTCATCACCATTTATAGCCCACCCTGGTGCCCTTCCTGCCCCTCTTGGTCCTCCCACCTGTCCCCATGCCTTTGTACACTTTTCCACCCTCTTGATTCAACTATTCTGCTGCATCATTTTAGCTTGATCTCTTGTCCCCACAATGTTATCCTTCTTAGTTCAGCTTGCTCGGCGCATCACTCATCCAAATCCATCAGCTTAGGTGCTCTCCGATAGATCCTTGTAGGATATAGCTTTCCTCATGTCTGATCTTGGTCCGTTAGTACCTCATCCCACCTATCTTGTTGGCAAATGGTTCTCTTTTGGATTTTCACTTTCTTCTGATTTGGAATCTTCCCTTTTGGGTCTTGAAGTATCTTTTCCAAACAATCTCCTTGTTCCCTCGTCACGGTTGCCATGATCTTCCATATCATGGTATGCTACGACTAGGGCACTCTGAGCACAAGGTATTCATCCCATCTTTTTTTTGTTTTTCTTTTTTGCTTGTGGGTTCCCCGTATCACTTCCACGCTGCTTCCTCTGGGATTCATGATCGCTACTGGAGCAATCCTTGTGTATTTGTTTTGCATCTGTTCGTCTGTCCTCTAGACCGTTGGTACAAAGGCCTTGCTATTCTTGGTAACCTTGGCAATTACCCAACATTCCTATATTAAATCTAATGCTCAAACTATGTGGTGGTCCTTCTCTTTGAAGTATACCCCTGCTCAACCTGCTTCAATGGATTCCTTGCCTCTCCATTATCCCATCATCCCTCTCCCTATCCTAGATTCCTTTTTATAGTGCTCTGCTCCTTCATCCCCCTCCCAATCCTAAAAATTCTTAAGCTTGTGCATCTGATTTTCCTTTATCATTCTCTCATAGTGAGAGTTTGAGCTACTTTCGCCCCTTCTCTTTGCCAATCTGTGTCTCTGCTCATCTCAAATTCTTGTATTTTTAAAAAAGATGTCGAGCCTCATTTTCTCTCCCTGTCGCCTTCTTGAGGGGACATCTCTAAAGTCTAGTCTCTCCTCTTCTTATTCGAGACTGGGGCAACCTTGTTACTAAAACATCTTCCTCATGTCGTCTCCATTCGAACTTCTTTGAAACAGTGTTGTCTCAACACTATGTCAAATAGGGGCAAAATGTAGACACCTAAATCTGATTACGCCGCTTCAGTAATCTTATTTAGCTATCTCTAAAGGCATCATTAATTAAATTCTTATTTAATTAATCCTTTGCCATCCCTTAGCTAATTAAGTTCATTAATCATCTATAGTCCTAATTGATAAATCAAATAACCCATTATTTATCATTTAATCCTATTCTCCTATCTAATTCCAAATCCCAAATTTATTAAATAAATCTATTTGATAAATAAATCCCTCAAATCTAATAACCCCTAAACTTATCCCTAATCCTTCATTTGGCCTAATCCACCCCATCCACCCATACTAACCTAGCTTAGCCACTAACTCACCCACCCTCATGAATGCCATCCACTTGCATGTCTCTAACATCCTTAATCTAATCCTAACCCAAGCCTAATCCTCCCCCTAACCTTGTCACATTCCCTAAGTGAGCTTAAGACTTTCCTAAGCCAAATCAAAGTCTCCTCCCTCAAAATATCCCAACCATAAAACTTTATCCCAACCATAAGCCTTCAATGCTCTTACAAACCCAATGAATGCTCTTACAAGCACTTATGAGGGCCATTTAAGGCCTTGGGCCACCTTTGTTGACTCATCCTTGCCCTTTCCTCTACCCAATGACCCTATGACATGTGTCACTCCCTGATTGGTGCTAAACAAGCACAATCCATGTGCTCCCCTTTGAGTGCATCTTAGCCTTCCATAAGCTTTCATCTCTCCTTGCATCTTAGCCAGCCATCCCTCAAGACCTTAGCCTATAAATTGAACCCCCTCCCTTCACAAAATCATCCATCCTCCATTGCAAAGTTATAATGCTATTTTGAGAGCACAAACACTATCAAAATACCATTATAATGGCAAAATCACTTCATGAATCCATTGTTGAAACCTTGTTTCACTTACTCCACTCATCCATTTGAAGTTTGAAGCATAACTTGTGAGCATAAATTTCTACAATCAAGGACAAATCCATTGTATCATTGTGTTATGCCATTAGGAGCCTACCATTCTTGGTTTGCTTCCTTTTTGTGGTGATAACCCTAGGTCCTATCTTAAGTATTAGCTTGCTTAGTATTGTTGATGCTTCTATTTAATTAGTTAGTATTCAATTTGCAATACTAATCTAAGTGATACAGGTTTCACATGTTCATTTTTCTAGTTGCATTGGCATTACAACAATCTAATAATCACCCTCCAAATGGAGATTCTCGACTTGCAATATTTGTCCAAATTCTACCCCCATTAGAGTAGCTTGAATTTTGGCTTTATTATTGGTTCCCACCCCTTAAAAATTTCTTTTTTGTGGCCAAAATATTGTTGATAACCATTATTCAATTTTCTATTATCATTGATGTTACACAAATGTTATCGTCTAATTGAGCACTTCCAGTTAGAACCAAGCTCAGAAGACTCTTGTATCAGTTGAGCAAAAGACAAGTTTAGTGATCCAGTTGAAGCTAAACTAGGTCGGTCACCAAAGGAGTTCAATTTTAACCAAGTTAGAAGTTTAGTGTAAATTGAGTCAGGTCAATTACCAAGGAACTCAGTTATAATTGAGCGACTTAGTTTCAGTTCAAGCCGACTTAGTTTCATTTCAAGCTGACCTGTATCAAAATAATTTTCTTTATTTATTTTTTCTATGCAAATTGACTTAATGGATGTTAATTGTTTATTTTTAAGGATATTCAAGGTGACTTGACATTGTATTTCATATATATGAAAGGTCAAGTTGTGGGATGAAAATATAGAAGTTGTAAAAGAAGCTAATATGCGAATTAAGAAGGATATCTAATTAAGGGATGAATATCCAAAGAGCTAAAAATAATATTTTATTCAGGAAGGATCTAGAGGATAAACCATAATAGTGATCTGAATCTACAATCCAATTGCTTTATAAATCAAGTCAATCATTGTTACTCTCTAACAATTGTAGCAGTGAAGAAATCTCTTAACAAAGTTGACTTAACAATCATTTTGTAAATCCTCTAACTAGGTGACATTTCTAGATTGAAGTGTCTTAAGACCTCTAACAAAACCACTCCTAATAGGGTGATTCAAATCCTTTAGTAGGGTCACATCTAACAATGTGTTTTGTAACCTTTAATAGGATTGGCTCCTAATAGGACTCACTTCATAAGAGTGAAAATTTGTAACTAGATGCATTGGTCATTTTCCCAAATTGGGTTTCCATGTTAAATCTTGGTGTCTCATGTATTCATGTTATTTTCTTATTTCTTTATCTTTCTGCAGCTAAGTTACTAAAGTTTAATGCACATCAGTATCTTAAGATTGCTTTGTTAATTGAGTTACAGTGACTATATAGTTCTAACCGAGCTCTGAGTTAAAAGGGAGTTTGTATTGACATCTAAGGGATTTGGAATTATTTTTGTGGTAACTAATTCACCCCTCCCCTCTTATTTACTCCTCTTATTGTTCCAACATAATGTGGTTCAAGCAATTGTTATCAAGAATGAAGGAAGAAATCAAGGATCAAGTGGTTTTCTATTATGATAACAC